>PVIA01005491.1:75000-114573 GCA_004024845.1 Tonatia bakeri
AACGAATAATTTGAAGAGGGAACAGAGAACATTTAAAGGCATCAGGACAAAGACAACGAATGGGGAAGGAGAAAGGAAAGGCAGGCCAGGGAGTCAGCCGAGTTCTGGGAAGGGGCAGGCGGTGACTAGCTGCAGCCCGGCACCGGGCACAGCGGCAGAGGGCCGCCTAGGCTGCAGGGCCCGGGAAGGCTCCCTCCTGGGCAGATTTCCGAACCAAGGGGCGAACTGAAAACAAAGGCCTGAACAAAAGTCCGACTGGAATGGTTTGGCTCCCAAACCCAGCCTCACAAAGCTCAGCCAGGTAACAGCCCTTTCCCAACTGGCCAAGGTGCCCAGCCTGGAGGGTGGGCAGGGGTGTGGGCCGGGGGCAGGGTGGAGGGGCAGGGGGAGAACAGGAAGATGACAGAAAGTATCCGCAGGGACACAGTGCACGTGCCGAGGCCTCGGACATCCAGCCCGGACCCCAAAACTCTAGACTGAGACAAAGAAACCTCGCCCTGCTCAGTGACGAGCCCCGGACTCCTGGTCTCTGCAAGTCCCTTCATGGAAAGAGCAGCCTGCTCGCCACCTCCACTCTCGACAGAGAGCTGGCCCGTCACCCACCGCTGCCCAGGCACACGGGGCTTCCCAACGCCACCCAGCGCTCAGGGACGCACGTGAGCTGCGGACCACCAATGGTGGAGCGGGCCTTCACTGCGACACCGGGACAAAACCAAGGACAAAACGGGGGGAGGGAGGAACATGGAAGAGACAAAGGCAGAAAGAACACTTGGAAAGAAATAACTGTGAAACCCTTGTAAATGGCAGAGTGTTCATGCCACAAGAGCGGTGTGTCACACCACAGGCACACTCAGAGAACAACAACAAATCTAAAAACCAAAGCCCCTAAAATTAAAACATACAGAAATATTTTAGAAACCAGTCCCGGGTTCCAAAGATAAAGCAAAAGAAACCCCGTCTGAAATTGTAACAAAGACACAGAGAGGGACGACAGGAGGAGAAACTATCGAAGACACAATCCTCAACCCCCCGAACTGTGGGCCCTGACCCACCCACTGCGAGGACCCTCCTGGGGCCTGGCACGCACCTGCACGAGCCACAGGGCTGACCGCGGTGGCCTTTCCAGTCATGGAGAACAGACGCACGAAACTGAACCTTCTAGAGCAAAAAAACTAGCCACATGCAAAGGAAAGATAACGGCCTCTGACTTCTTAATAGCAACACGTCCGCCAGAGGGTAACAGAGCACCTGCAAAGTTCTGAGAGAAGGGTTTAATACCTGGAATTCCAAACAGTGTAGTTACAAAGAGTGGAGTATAAAAAGTACTTTCAGACATGCAAAATTTCAAGAAAATGTATCTCCCAGAAAGTTACTAAAGCTCTAACTCCAACAAAATGAGTGAGATGGGAAAGGAGACGCCACAGGAAGCGGGAAACGGGACGGAGGGAGAGAGGAAGACCCCGCAGGGCAGGCGCCGCAGGCCGGGAATGGGGCGCTCACGGCGCACAGCAGACGCCTACCCGCACCACACAGAGGGAAGCACGGCGCCATCTGCGCACCGACACGGATTTAACGAGGACCTTAACGAGACAGTGACGAGCCTGGGGGCAGGGAGGGGCAGAAGGAACCCAAGACCGTCGGGGCGCCCCCCTGTGACGACAGGCAGGGCTGACAGGTCCCCTCGAGCCGCGTCGTTCTGTTCACCTCGATCTCGGTATCACCGCGGAGACGCTGCAGGCCCCTGGGTCTGGTCTGCCCCAGTCAACCAGGGAAAACCGGCCCCCGGACTCACTGACACTGTGAGGCGAGGACTCGCTGCCCCAGAACAGAAAGAACCAAGAAAGAGGACAGGCGAACTGCTCGGGAAGCAGAGACGGAATGAGCAGAGAAGAGCCGGTCAGGGGACTGAGAGTGGAGAGCTCCGGGCAGCGGGCACCCGAAGCCAGGGCCTCGAGGCTCGTTCTCCGGCCACCCGCATCAGGGAGGGGCCCGAGGTTTTCTCCGGCAGCGTGAACCACGAGAGCCAGTGCTGGCCCAGCACACGGCATCCGTGCACTCCAGGTCCCGTCGCTGGTCACTGAGCACCCTCGAGAGTGCAAGGCTGCCTCCCAGACAGACCCTGGGGCTGTGCCCGTGGCCACCTCCCTCTCCCCAGGACACACCCCGCACACAAACTCCGGCTCCCGGCCACGCCCACTCGGGACACGGGACCTGACCTCATCACTGGGGCTTGGAGTCTTCAGTTTCTCCAACCCCACCAACCCCACCGTCCCCACCGGTGCGCGCCCCTCCCGGACCTCGGCTCCTTTCCTCCTCCTGAACCGCTCACTCCTCGAGCACCACACTCGCGCACCACACGCCTGTTCAGAAGTTCCTCGTGCTCAAAGGAAAGAGAAACCTTCCCTTAAAACAAAAGGAGTGAAATCACCGGCTGAAGCTCCAACCCTGTTCTCCCTGACGAGATCAGACACGGCCGGAAGCAGTGAAACATCATGACAGCTCCGGAACGCGGTCCAGGGGAGGCAGCCAAGCCATCCCAAACAGGAACAGGCCACAGTCGAAGGGCGGGGGCCCTGGCGCAGGCTTATTCATGTTCCTGCCCCCCGCAATGTGGCGCAGGCCCCATCTAGACAAGGGGGCAGCCCAGGTCCCCACCGCCCCCGAACCACCGAGAACAGACCAGGCCTCGTCTGCAACATGGGAGCCAGTCCAGTCGGGGGCACCTGGGCAAGTGGTGGCAGCTGTCCTGCCTAAGCCTTCTGCTCTGATCGCGAAAGACCTCTGACACCTGAGCCAGCAGACTTGGGGCAGCCACACAAAAGTCTGAGGCTGCAGAGAGAAACTGAGGTGAGAGTC
Source organism: Tonatia bakeri (assembly GCA_004024845.1). Lineage (NCBI taxonomy): Eukaryota > Metazoa > Chordata > Mammalia > Chiroptera > Phyllostomidae > Tonatia > Tonatia bakeri. The sequence continues at coordinate 77,857 of PVIA01005491.1, forward strand.
TTTGTGAAATTAAAACATCCAAAATCAGCCCTGGCCGAAGCAGCTCATCTGGCTGGAGCATCGTCCCATAACCAAAAGGTTGTGGGTTCAATTCCTGGTCAGGGCACTTACCTAGGTTGCAGGTCTGACCCCTGTTCCAGGCGAGGACAGTCCCCAGTCTAGGCACACGGTCCCCAGCCTGGGCACATGGAAGCAACTAATTCATGTTTCTCTCTCCCTCCCTTCCTCTCTCCCTCTAAAAGCAATGAAAAATGTCCTCACGTGAGGATTAAAACAAAAAAAAGATGTTCAAAATCAGCTGTGTGCACAGGCAACAAAAACCCCACACTGGCCCAAGAAAGAGTCACGGGTGCAGGAAGCACAGGGAAAGACTTCCGCTCCAGGAGGATGGGCTGCTGCAAAGGCTCAGGGCACATCCAGTGCATCAGTGAGGGCCCTTCTCACCAGTCTGCAAAGACTAGGGTAGGTGGCTGCTTTTTCGGGTGTCCAATTTTCATCCAATAATCAAAACGTGAACAATAAACAGAAAAACAAGGCCCATTCAAAAGAACAAATCTCCGAAAACCGTGCCTAGGGGAACGCAGGCGTCTGACGTGCCGACAAAGACTGGGAAGGGCCGCCGTCAGTGTGCGCACAGGGCTGGAGGGGACAGCGAAGAGCCACGGGAAGTGAGGAGAACAAGGTGCGAGCGAAGTGCGAACACAAACAAAGGGAAACCGTAGACGGGAACCACCAGAGACCGCGGCGCTGAAGTAACGAACGCCTGACTGGAGAACTTCACCAGGAGAGTCAGGCAGCACGTTCGAGCAAGCAGCACAGAGGATCAGCGAACCTGAGGACGGAGCGTCCGCAATCATCAAGTCTACACAGCCGCGAGAAAATGAAGAAGAGTAAACTGGACCCAGGGGACTTCTGGGATACTGTCAAGAGGACCAATGTCACGTTAAGTGACTCTCAGAAAGAAAAAAAGTGAGTGGCAAAAAATTATTTGAGAAAGCAATGGCAAATGAATGCCCCAATTTAACGAAAGACTTGAATCTACAAATCCGAAAGGCTCTGCCCACTCCAGGCAGAAGGAACCCCAGGAAGCGCCCCCCGCCCCCCACGGATGCCGACTGCACGGAAGAGACCAGCCGAGACTGAGGCGCAGCGGGGCCAGGCGGGGTCTCGGCCTGCGGGCGGAGGTGGGGCTGCGGCGTGACCCCAAGTCCTGTCCCGGACCCTGGCGGTCGTGCCAGGAGACATCTCGACATGCTTGTGCCCACGCACAGAACAGGGCGCCCAGTCAGCCAACTTCACACTTGCACTTTAAAAATCAAACAGGAGTGAAAAACTGGTCGTGTTCACATTAGGTGGCAAAGAGGCAAGCTGTGAGCACGGAGGCGGGACACTCGCAGAGACTGTCCCCCTCAGAGCCCCCTCCTCTGAGGCCTTCTGTTGCCCCTGAGCTCGAATCACGTCTCTGCGCTGGACCCATTTTGCCCATTTTGACTCCTTTTCAAACACGCCATGACCTCCTTCCGCCTTGCCCAACGCCTGCTGGCAGGGAGGAAGTGCGCTTACTTTGTTGTATCTCTTCTGCCTTGGAAAACTACAGCATCTTTTGTTAGTAAGTGTCAACTACTACAAGATGCCTACACGTTTTCTTCAGTTATTATAAATTACTACATAGCTAGGTGAATGAAACTTTCTACAATTAATTTATCATAACAGGTTCTCAAATATACTTTATATGTACACACTCTGAAAACCATCTTAGATAAACACTGATGCCAAAGTCATTACACTTGGTCATTCACAAAACCATATTTAACCCTGGAAAGTGATTTACCAAAAAATATTCCTATATTCTACAGCTCTAGTTTATTAAAAGTATTCTCCCATTAACATATTAAGTCATAATTGAGTCTAAAGATTCCTTTGCAGACACATCTCTACAAAGATCAAAATAAAAACCCTGCAACAGACTGTGACCTGACTCCCTGTCAGCAGAGCCCCCACCCCCATGGACAAAGACCCCCCATAGAAAAGGCCTTCAGGGGAGAACTGTGCCCTCCCCCTCCCCTCTGACGCACGCACACGGCTGACTTGGAGGCCGCAATGCCAGAAGAACCGCCACGGCCAGGAATCGCACCAGACCTGACAATAAGATTCTGATTAGCGTCACAAAGATCAAAATATGTATCAATTATAAACTTATAGGAGTTGATCTGCAATTAGAATCTCCAAATATAGATCCCAGAATTTCACTGAGTGAATGAATTCTCTAACTAGTACCCACTCGTGTATAAGAGAAATAATTTCAGCTTTAGAAATCTCAGCTGTTTTCTATCAGTCTGACCTCATTTGTGTAGAAGGGTCCTCAAAAATCTATTCCCAGATGCACATTTAACTAGAAGTCACAGAGCAGGTCGGGGCTATATTCTATAGTGCTACCACCTTAAGGACACTAGTGCAGAAATGGGAAGGCAGATTACAAACCTGACTCTCACATGCAGTTAAGTGAGGACTCAGCCCACCCAACCACCACAAGTGTGTGCACGTGGACGTGTGCACACCGACAGATGAGTCACGAGCCAGCACGGCTCAGGGCCAGCCCGGAAGACAGCCCGCAACCACTGACCGAGCTCCAGGCGCGTCCCAGGCAGTCCCCCAAGAAAAGTAAAGGCGCCCCTCTCCCAAACCAAGACCGTTCAATCAAGGGCAGCTCCTGCTCTGCACGTGGGGTCTCTCCGGTCAGTGAGGTGGCGGGCCCGCCCCGCTGTGCACACCTACATCAGCGCAGGCACCTCCAGCACACCGGTCACAAAGCCCAAGACCACCCCGTTCCTACAGCTTCCCCACTCCACCCACAGAGCCATCTGGGGTGACACTTCCAGTCGTCGCTTCCAGAAGCACACTAAGACAGGTGCAGTGTGCCCGGGGTGCAGCTCCCCGGCTCTTCCCCCCACGGCCCACAGCGACCCCACCTCAGACGGCCCGGACCACCAGGTGCAGAGGTGCTTTCCGTCACGACCGGCCCCGCAGCTTGGCGCCTGGCGCTCCAGGCCCATCTGGCAAGACACGCCCTCACGGCAGGAACCTACGTGCTTTCCGGTGCTCCACTAGGCCCACAGCCTGCTTTGCTGAACACTTGGCGAACCAGTTGTCCCCAAGCAAAACGGTGACTTCGTTAGTGTGGACAAGCTTTCCTGGCATGAAGGCAAAGGGGCCAAATGGTACCTGTGGGAAAAAGGAAAAACACTAAAAAATACGTTGTTATGGAACCTTTAGCATCGAAAGCTCTCATTGAGGTCTTTTTTATCTTTACACTAAGAAAAATAAAACGTCAGCGTCACGGAAGTTTAACTTTGGATTGAGGTTCCCGAGGAGAACCCACAGGAAACGACTCCAGGCCAGTCGGCCAACACCGGGGCAGAGAGCACATCTCCACGCAGCTGTCGGAGAAAGGAGTGCAGTCTCCGAGCGTGCACGCCCTCGGTTCATTCATGAACCTGAACGAAAGCAAACGCGTAAGGAAATTTCAAGTTAATAAATACCTTTGATATTTAAAAAAACTGAGAATTTCCAATAAAATAGCTGTTTCTTTTTGCAGCACAGGAAGGAGTAGATACATAGCTTTAATGAGTCTACAAAACTGACAAAAAACTCTGAGCCAAGACCACAGACGACACCACACTGATGCATGGGTGGGCTGGGGTCGTCAAGATCAGAGTCCCCGTGAGAAAGGGCACTCCCGCAGCGAAAGAGCTGCCCCAGGGCCCGTGGACAGGTGACCGTGCCAACAGGAGGGCCACTCAAACAACCCGCAGCAGCACCGCGTGCACGAGACCAGTGCTCTGGGGCTGCGCCCCGCGGGCTCCGTGTCACGGCACCTCCTGCTCTGGCTAACAGGGCGGCTGTGTGCCCCGTCTCTGTCATAATTACAGCTTCTAACACAGGGGGCCTGCACACCGAATGGGTCAGATTCCGTGCTAACATTCATGCCATGTATGTCTGTCCCCGTGGTGCGGTAACTTAGTACCGGTCTAGGGAAAAGGTAAAGAGGTAAACACCGCCTATTACCTCCATTCGTGTGTTGTTCGGAAGTCAAACCAACCCACCTGCCCGGCCAGGGCGGCTGCCTCTGATGCCAGCCCCCAGCTGGGCGAGCACCCAGCACACACGGGGAGAGCAGCACCGGACACTCTCCACGGCCGGCGCCTGCGCAGGAGGCCATGGGCTGCACGGGCTACACGGGACACACAGGACACACGGGACACACAGGGAGAGCGGCACCGGCCACTCTGCACAGCCAACACCTGCACAGGAGGCCATGGGCTGCACGGGCTGCACGGGCTGCATGGGACACACGTGAGAGTGGCTCCAGCCACTCTGCATGGCCGGCACCTGTGCAGGAGGCCGCGGGCCGCACGCCAGCACGTACCATGACGCTGTAGGACAGCTTATCAGGCAGCGTGCCGAGTCTCCCCTGCAGGGCGCAATAGTCGTCATCCACCTTCCTCCTGCCGACAGAAGACACCAAACACTCCGTGAACACACAAGCAATTCCTCAGGTGGGCGCGTGTCATCACACATGACCATGGAAACCCTAACTGAACAATTTAGAGACTGAAGTTAGCCGTCACGTAAAAACTCTCTCTTGACAAGGCTCAGAGAAGGAGGTCACGCGGGGCCTTTGCCTCTCAGGAGCGCCCTGTCACCCTCAGGACCTCAGGACCCTACTCCCCGAGGCAGAAGGCCACCTGGTTCCGGAAGCCGGAGTCCAGGCAGATGGGGAGGGCCGCCTCACGTGCAGAGGGAGGCAGGGAGCCCACCCTGCTGCCCAGGCAGCCCAGAGCAGCTGCAGCGCGGAAACCAACACAGCAGCAGGTCCCACACTCCAGTCCTCCAAACCCAGGGGGCTGAAAATGCGGCCTCACCAACCCTTCATGGTTTTTCCCATTGTGGCCAGGGTGAGACCCACTCCACCGGGGGGTGGCTAGGAGGAATCAGGCGGGAATCACAAAAAACGCACTCGGATTTGGCTCTGGATCTGCCTCACGTCACATCAAAACAGAGCTGCCGATGAATTAATTTTGAGCAGCCCGAAGGTGTGACCCTCTGGGAGTGGAGGTGGCCCTGTGCCCCTGTCCCCGCGGTGAGCCCTGCTCAGGTCCCGCACCTGCTGGAGGGACAGCCCAGGCCGAGAGGCCAGTGCCGGCCTCCTCTGGAGAGCAGCGTTGGCTCCAGGCACAGCCAGGGTAGTACAGTTTTTTAACACAGAAGAGCACTGTCAATTTTTTAAAATAACAAAAACCCACCAATTCAGCAAGTCGTTTTAAAGAACATGTAGATAGTGTCAAACTGAAATTAGGACAAATTGCAACGTGGATAATTGCTCTCCGGATAATAAAAATGACTGCTCTACAAACACCATGGGGCTGGTTTCCGTTTACTCCTTGGCTCCCCTAAAGCTACAGTAGCATAATTAATAAAAATTATCTTACTTAGTCTGAAGAGTATTAAGGAGTTTCACGTACAGGTTCCTCACCCTAAAAATACTCTGGTAGCAAATCTCACCAATCCCCATTTCCCACTCACAAAACAGAGAGGAGGAGGTGGGACAGAAGAAGGCCAAGCCTGGAATGCACACCACTCGCCCCTTGAGCCCTTTAGAAGGGCACCAAGGCGCATGCTCACCAGCAGACGCCACGTGCACGTCTGAGCGCCCATCAGTGGGCTCGTCCCTCAGGGCACGGGCGTCGCCCACCAGGAAGGGGCGCTGGGCTGCAAGGGGGGGGGGCGAGGGGGCGGGGGTCTGGGAAGAGGGTGCGCAGCAGAGTGGGCGGCGCCCTGAGAGCAGCCCGCCTCTGCTCTGGCACCCAGCCTCCGGGTCCACAGCACATGGCACTGTGGGGACTCCCTGCTCAGCGGGGGTCCTCCAGAGTGGGCCTCCCCACTCCACCCAGTGGCATCGGGGAAGTAAGGGAGCAACTGGTCCACAGGAGGAGTGCAGCCACTGTTTGCGGCACTAGGGGCGACAGCGTCGGGTGCCCCACAGCGCTCCCAGACACACTGGCTGCAGGTCTCTCACGCAGCAAGTCAACGGGCTCCCTGGGCACGCAGACCCCAGCACTGTCAGACCCCCCTTAGAAAGCCGACAGGAAAGTCTGTTTCCTGAGCCACATTAGAAATGATTCCGAGGAAAAAGCAAATTTTCACTGGAAAACATTATTTCGGTTGCTTAATGTGCAGATATGTAGAGGTGAGCACCCTAGGCTTCTCTAGTGTGGAGTGCGTTGGAAAACTGGACTGGAGACGGGGTCCAGTAGGGCTGCCCGTGCTCGCCAGGCAGGGCGCCCCGAAGCATCTGGAGCCAGGACGCTCTGCATGCCAGAGCTGCACCGCTGCCTGCATCTACCCAGACCACACTGGGCCCGAGTGTGCTAGAGGTGTGGGGCGCCGAGGAGACCACAGGCCCCCATCTAAGGGGGAAAGAGTCTCAGCAATAAACCAGGGGCGAGTTGTTACTCACACACGGGTGTAAATTAGCGTCTGTTCTCCCTGAATCCAACCTTCTGCTACTTTCTTGAATTCCTTACCAAAACTAATAGAGAGAGAGCCAACATTAATAAAATTTCCTCTAAGAATCATTTGTAAAATGGCTCACTTGGACCAAACTAGCTGAGGGCTAGGGGGGAGGAATTAAGTCTTTGGGGGAGGCCCAGGTTTAACCAGGACAGTGTCTGGTGACAGCATACAGTCCCCTCCAGAAGGCTGCCAGGCGGACCCCAGCACCAATGCAGCGCCCAGGACACGCAGGGAGCGCAGGGTGGACAGGGAGAGCCTCAGGCGGCTTTTGGGGTGAGTGCAGCCTGCGCCATCCCCTCTCCCCCTGCCTGTGGCCCTCAGGCGCTGGGACCAGGAAACGTTTGATGTGCACCAACTATAAATTATTCCCTCAGAGGTCTCTTGGGCACGAAGACAAAGCCTCTTGAAATAAATTTAAAATATGATACGCTGCCTGGCATATAAGCAGAGGTTTAATCTCAGCACCGAGGGACTGCCAGCAGGCTGACAGTCCGCAGGGTGCCAGGAAGCCTCCCCAGGCACCGTGTGGGTGTCCTGTGACCTCCCGCCTGGGAGGTCGGCAGCTGGACCTCAGGATGACCACCCCCCCACCCCCCCAGCAAGATTCTGGTCGCCGCCGAGTGAGCGTTTCCCCAGAGGACAGAGCAGGGGCGTTATTTGTGGAGCACCATCCCAGAGACTGCGTCCCTGAGACTGCAGGCGGCCACTGGCCTCCTCCCACACGGGAGACAAGCACAGTGGCACGGTGAGCAGGAGATGTGGGAACGAGCCAGCTGCTCAGACTCGAGGGGGATGTGCATGTTTCCGCCCTTGTTTCAAAACCACCGACTCCAAGTATTATTCTAGGATAGATACGAGAAATGCTCCCAAATAGAGCTATGATCAGTCTAGTTCAAACACGTCTGTCCCCACTTCATAACCGTATTATTCTTACTCAAAAAAAAAGAAAGAAAGGAGGCAATTAGAGCACACACAAGCAGTAATGAGCTTCAGGAAGCCATGGGGCACGTAAGTCAGAAAATGGGGAAAGACAACACAAACTGCGGGCAGAGGCATCAGAATGGAGAGTACCGGAAGAACCCAATCAGGGTTACCAGAGAAAACAGTGCACACTGTATTCAAGCACAGAGGAGCGCCCGCCAGCGTTCCAGAAGCACGCCGAAGCCGAAGCCGTCTTCACTCACCAGTGCTGGATGCTCTCTCGGCAGCTTGCAACCACCTGTCGTGGAAACAGACAACTGGTTGTGAAAAGCGGGCCTGCACACGGGCCGACGTCAGAGCAGCAGGGAGCCGGAGCGGGGCTTTACGGATTCCGCGGCCTCCCGGCCTCCATTTTTACTTGTCAGGGGCACAGCCACACGAGTCAGGCTTTGAGCAGCACAGTTTATCACACCCGCTAACGCGGCTGATAACTGCAGGACAAATTACAGCTTCCCGACTCGTAGTCGGTACAAAGCCCACTTCAGAACCATTAGGTGACACATGATATAAGATAACTAGTATTTTGTACAATCTACAGACCTGTTTTCAATGTTACACATTCTGTAGAATACACAAATGTTATAAATAACAAAACAGCCGACATAACATCCATGTTTCATTAGTAAAAAAAGAAATGACAGCAGTGAAAATACTTTATATTGTCAGTGTATCTCCAAATGTTTTCACCTGCAATTTTTATCCTGACGCATTAAAAATGAGTTCGGTGATATTTTCTACTCCACTTTAAAAAAGAAACACTTGGGATAAGGAGGTGCTCTGAACAGCCCACTTGCTCCCCTGGTGAATTATGATAAACTTTTAAGCACTGCCTAGCCAGCTAAAGTTATGTTTATAATACTAAAACAAAGTTAAATATAAAAGTTGTTTCGCTTAGAGATATTCCAGTAGATTCTAAAAATGCTCAGAAAACAAGTAACACTGACCAGTAAGGGGGAAAATGAACAGCAATTTTAAAGTAGCACTGTTTTCAAAGATTATTAAGTGTCTGTGTCTAAGCAGTCCACTGGTGAAAATTTTGAACAGTGACCTCAAATACGGCAGCAGCAGCAGCATTTCAGAGACAGAAAAACTGAGGAATAATGGCTGCCTGGTGGGAGGGACATGGCACGGCCCCATACCGGATTCCGAGTACGCGCACACACGCACTCCCCAGACAGTGCACAGTGGGGTGGGGCCGTCACCGGACCTCTCATTACAGCGTTTCACTCCCGGACGAATGTCCTCCTCCGAGGCACCGTGAAGGCCAAAGCGGCAGTCCTGGACCAAGAGACGTGCTGCGGCCCAGCACCCAGCCTTCTACACGCTCGCCCGGCGCTCTCGGAGGAAGCCCTCCCGGCGAGCACGTGCATAGGGCCACACTCAGCACTGCATCTGGACCGGCGGCCCAGCGCTGCACCCAGGCACACGGCAGTTTCTGATTTGGCGATCATCGTAACACACACAGGCAGAATTAAATGCAAACTGAAAAGGAAACTGACATGACAAGACCCTCTCTACAAAGCTCCAATGTAACAGCTCCATCCCAAGAGGAGGCCCCGAGGCAGGGAGGAGGCTCTGCAGTCTCCATGCGTGCGCCGCAGAACGAAGCGGGCCAGAAAGCAGGCGGGAGAGCACCGCGTGCACGAGCAGGGTGTTCATTAACCTCTGTACCATCATCCCGCCGCAGCTGCATATTAACTAGTTACATATTCCTAATCAGGTACATTATTTAAAGGACCTTCAATGAGATTTTCTATGCAATATCCATTAGTGACAGTGTTAAAGGTTACAGAAGATCATCTACTTAATGTTTCCAGGAAGCCTTTTTAATTAGTAAATATGCAAATCTGGCAGGCATGCGTTTCATGGTTAGGAACCAAGTCCCTGGGAGAGTCCCAGGGTCCCTGCCGTCACCCCACACCTGCCTGCTCCCTGCTGGGTTGTGGCTGTCCCCCCAACCCACCCCGCCCACCCCTTCTCTTCCCTAAAACAGTTTCCCAGGAGCAGATTTCAACTGTAAACAAGCACCAAATCTGCTCCCCAGCACACACCGCAAGTGCTCACTGCCACGACACCGTCCGGCACTGCAGCCACACCAGCGACACACAGGGTTGGCCCAGTGTGGCTGGGGCGCCACCCAGATACAGGGAAGCTGTGCTCAGACCTGCGGAAACACGCACAGGGGAAGAGGCGTCGCAGAAGCAGACAGCACTCTGAGGGAGGCCCGCACTTATCCTGTTTGCAGACTCCAAGGCCCAGCATGGCCTCCCAAAAACCTCGGCCCGCAGCTGCACTCACGCTGTGAGGGGGCAGCCGTTCTTCTCCAGGCAGCAAATGATTTGTAAACTTTGGTAAATTTCTGCAATTTAGCTATGAAGGAAAATTTTAAAAGGAAGAAAATCTTTTAATTCAAACTTGAATCTACCTGGGTTAAAAAGAACTATCTTATATTTTCTGTTAAGTTAAATAGTTCCAAATAACCACATGTGCTCTGAGAATGAACTCAGGTTAATTCCTTTAACTATTAAATACATAAAGCAACTATAAGGTACTGAGCCTGGTTCTATCATAACAACTCTTGAAAACAAACCAAAACAACATAAAACCCTTCGTGGCTTTCTGGTCCTTCACAGAAGCTTTTCTTTTTTTAGAGTAAGATGGCTATGGAGGACCAATTCTAGCTTTTAAAGTTGAACTTGCCAAAACATACGACTATTACTCCTGAAGCAAAGAAAACCCCGCTGACTCAGCCCCGCAGAAGAACCAGCTAGCAGGCGTGGACAACCCTAACGAGTGAGCTGGTGAACTGCTGCCGAGAGCCGCCCCTGTAGCCAGGGGTCCGCAGCTGCGAGGCGCATTCACAGAGCCGCAGGGCGCTGGGCACTCGGTGAGGACCCGGCTGGCCGTGAGCTGGCCTCCTCTCTCCCAGACACACACTCTCGGTGGCAGTCCACCAGCCAGCCGGCTGTCGGCTGGGCGCCTGGCATGCTTCATGACCTGATGCTGCCCCCACGGGCACAGACGCCAGGGTCCTGCTCCCCCCGCAACTCGTAACTGGTCGAGGAAGAGGGCCAGGGCGACCTGGCAGACACCAGCCAATGCCCACTGTCCGTGACGTCAGCACCAGGGACCATGCAAGCACACCCCTTACAACGGGCCAATGGGACACCCGATCGATGCGCGGGTCAGCGAGGCCCGTGGGGCATGGGGCTCAGGAGCAGAAACACCCGCGTTGTCAGGTCAGAACCCCTCTGCGGAAAGGAGGCGCAAGTTCCCCGCATACTGGTCCCCTCTGCGCTCGCCACTGGGCAACAGCCCACCAGGGGGCGCCGCATACACGCATGCCCAGGCCCAGTGCAGGGACACTGGCCGCAGAACCCCCAACGCGCTGCTCCGAGTCAGACCAGCCCCTTCCCACACCAGCAGTGGGCTCTGCCTGGCATGCCTGCGAAGATTAAAAAAAGAAAAAACGATCCATTAAAGACTACATGCAAACAGAATGTGCCAGGCACACATGGCCCCACGATGCTCACCACGGAGAAGGGGACTTGGTGGGCGGCCACGGGGCGAGGGGCAGGGAGTAGACCGCCCTTCAGAGGGGCAGCAGGGGTCAGGGCCAGGGCTGATTCCAACACAGTGTCATAGAAACAGGAAAACGGGATAAAACCTGCAAGTGCTGAGGAAAGGAACAGAAAACCCAAAATTGTGTATGGAGCAAACAGACTCTCCAACAGGAAGGTAAAGCTGGAACCATTTTCGCAAAGGAGGGCGCTGGCCCAGCAGAGGCGCTGGCTGATGCGGGGTGGTCATGGCCGCACACACCCATGGGCCCATGGCCGGGTGGCTGCCTTCGACTTAGATAGCGGTGCATGTCAATTACACCTCAAGAAGGCTGGGGGAGAAAAGAAATACTATGGTGATTATGCAGAGCAATATAAACACAGAAAGAACTAAAGGGCAACTGCACAGGTATTTTTAAAAAGGTAAAGATAAATCGATGTTGATCTCAAAAAACAATTAAGAAAATATTGTAGTGTTTAAAACACACAGAATTAGCCCTGGCTGGGGTGACTCAGTGGATTGAGTGCCGGCCTGCGAACCAAGGGATTCCCAGTCAGGGCACAGGCCTGGGCTGTGGGCAGGGCCCCCAGCAGGGGGTGTTTGAGAGGCAACCACACATGGACGTTTCTCCCCTCTCTTTCTCCCTCCCTTCCCCTCTCTCTAAAATTAAATAAATAAAATTGGGGGTGGGAGGACACATAGAATTTAAAGTGCATGGAGCAACACTGCCAGCACTGGGATGGATACATGGCTGCATGCTGCAAACTCTGGAAGAACTTCCCTGGTGAGCAAGGAAGAGCAGTGGAAGGGAGCGACAAAGCACAGTGTGGGTGCACTTAGTGCTGACACGTACAGGGCGAGGCAGAAGTGGGTTTCAGTTGTGAGGATGTGAAACACTTTACTATTATCATTTATTAATCACTGTGTTATTTTGCACACGAACAACTGTCCATGAAGTACCACAGCACCACAGTAAAAATGCACGTGTCAGGATGAGCAAACAGAGGGGAGAAGATACAACAAGCGTGTGTGAGTGAGCCGAAGGCAGGCCCCAGAGGAGCAGAGACAAAGAAGACGAGAGCAGGTCGGACGGCGCTGTGCGGCGGCGCCCGTCGAGGACCACTGCAGACACAATGCTCAGTGGCGCCAGCATGTGCAGGGACATGAGCCTGCGCCCACGGTGGACAGACAGGGAACGCGGTGCTCTCAGTGGCAGACAGACGAGCCGCCCCTACAGACACCAGACGCACGACTGCGTGCGGTCCCGCGGCCCCGCTGCCGGGTGTGTGCCCAGCAGAGGACAGTGGGCGCTCGGCAGTACCCTGAGGTTCGGGCAGCATCAGTCAGGACAGTCACAAGGTGAAGGCGACCTCTGGTCGAGGGAGGAGGAGAGACGCAGTGTAGCACGTGTGCACACACAATGGCGCGCCTCCTGGCCTGCATGGGAAGGAAGTCCCGGTCCTCTCCACAGCACGAACGACCCGTGGGACGTCCTGGGCACCAGGCCCGTCACACCCGACGAGCACACATGACCTCGCTCACAGAAGGCGTCTGGAGCAGCCGGCATCGCAGGGGAGAAACAGGAAGCACCCCAGCAGGGCGGGCAGCCGCAGGGGTGGGAGGTGGGGCAGGGAATTGCAGAGGTATTGATCGATGGTATTTTCGGGTTTGCAAGACGAAAAACTTCTCGAAATGGGTAAATGGGGGGCAGTGAAGGCCACACAACAGTGTAAACGCACTTAATGCCATTGAAATACATACTTCAAAGTGATTAAGACGTTAACTTTCCTTTTTCACGTGCTTCTTTACAATTTTTAAAACAAAGAGTAGAAAGTCAAGTAGAAAGCCGACAGAACTGAACTAAACGTACCAGTGAGTCCACTGCACACGAACTGAATGGACAGCCCGGGTAAGAGGGAGGAGGGCCAGGCGGGTGTTTGACGCAGTAAGTAATACACATGCTGCTTCTAAGACAGAGTTGAACACACACAGGTTAAAACTAAAAGAAAAAGAAAAATGAAGAACAAAAACAAAAGACAGAAAAAGATATATCATGGAAAGGTGCAAAAACCAGTAAGCTGATGTAACCATTCTGATATCTGGCAGGGGGACTTGAAGGCAAGAAGCGCACACGAGGCCATATGGCAGGATCAGTTCGCAAACGCATCCTCGGACCAGAATAGAATTCACTATGACAACAGAAAATCAAAAATATTTCATGTGTGCCAACTAAGTAAACTTTATTTAGAAAGTTAACTTCTGAACAAATCGCAATGGAGATCAGAATGCATTGTGAGTGACTGATAACACACACGTGACATGTGGGCACCTCAGGTAATGACAAGAGAGAAATGTGGTAAAACTCAAAACCGTGCGTTTCAGAGAAGCTGAAAACCGGTAGTTCCCATCTCAAGAAGCCAGAAGAAAACAGCAAGCCAACAGGAAATTTCTAAAAGGAAGAAAGAGGTAAAAGCAGAAATCAATGAGGTAGAAAGCCGACTTACAAAGAAAACGATAATTGGTCTTCAAAAATGTCAATGAGCCCTGGCTGGCGTGGCTCAGTGGACTGCACAGCAGCCTGCGAACCAAAGGGTCACCAGTTCAATTCCCAGTCAGGGCACATGCCTGGGTTGTGGGCCAGGTCCCCAGTTGGGGGTGCTCAAGAGGCAACCACACATCAATGTTTCTCTCCTCTGATGTTTCCTCCTCCTCTCTCTCCCTCCCTTTCCCTCTCTAAAAATAAATAAGTAATTTTTTTAAGTCAAAGACTGATAAAACCCTAGGAAAACAAATCAAAGGGAAAAACACATAGACTGTCAGTAACAGACATTGAAACGACACCACCACCAAACCTGCAGACGATAAAGAGATGGGAGGTAACTATGACTAACTCGAGGTCAGCCAGTTTTACCTTAGATAAAAATGAGCAATCCTTGAAAATCCCACTACAAAACTGACACAACTAGAAATAGAAACCCAGAATAGTCCTTTAGCTGACAAAGAAATTGAGTCTGTAGTTTAAAATACCCAAACAGGAAAAGACTAGGCCACAGCCGTCTGACGTCGGAGCACCCAGACAGGTCGGGCAGCCCCACAGCACCGACTGTGATGAAACACAAAGAACCGAAAGCTGCTCTGTGAGGCCAGCGCGACCCTGAAACCAAACCTAGCAGGGCCACTCGGGGAGAGCAGACCGCAGACCTGTGTGTGCCCTGACACTGACCGGAGCAGCCACGTGCGGCCAGGAGCCCGCTGGCTGACTGGGCTCCAAGGCGCAGGCGGCAGAGAAGCCGCCCTGGCGCGGGGGCTCTTGGTGGCCTGCCTCCCACACTGCCCCGCCCCGGCCCCCTGGGCCGGCCTCAAACCGAGGTCCCACGCTGGTAACCCAACCGTAACCCAACTGGGGCCGGAGGCCTGCTCCCCACTGGGCTGCGCCTCTACGTCCTTTCTGGCATCTTCACCGACCGTGGTGACGTCATTCCAATCAATCAGGACGCGGCCTGGAGCCCTTGTTTACATAGGAACAAACCAGTCAGGGACTGGGGCGGGCAGTCTTCCCCACAGCAGCCAGTCTCGCCTCCAGTAAAGGAACAGAGCTCACTTCCCTGTAAAATTCTGTCTAGCAATACACACCTGATAAGGGAAACGCAGAAGCAGGAGGTTCTCTCTGGGAACACAACAGTGTTTCAGTACTTTGAAAACTGGTATTAACTCACCACATAAATACCTCAATAAACCAGGCAAAGCACTTGGTGAAATTCAACATCCTCTCATGACACAGCTGGCAAACCAGGAATAAAAGAACATTTCCTCATCTCCCTAAAGAGTACCAAGCCCCGCGGCAAACACCACCTGTGACAGCGGAACGGCAAAGCCTTTCCCCGGACTCGCCGGGCAGCATGTGGAGGCTCCTACCAGCTCTTCGTCCAACATTACACTGACGGGCCCCGGGTGCTCGATAAGGCAACAGAATAACACCAAGGTGTAAGAACCTCGAAGCACACAGCTACCGCTCAGACGGCACGCCCACATGTCACACACACGCTAACAGCACGCGAACGAGAGTCCACAATCAGGCAGCCTGCACAGACGTCCCACGAAACCCAGCACCGGGTCAGCCAAAGAGCTCCTCAGGCTCTCTCCACTGGATGGCTCTACCAGTGCCTTAGTTGTCTTCGCTGCACTCGAAACAACTGTTAGACTGTGCTGCGACGGCTGACCTAACAACAGTGTGCATTTAAAAAGTCAAAATCAGTTAATTTTTATGTAGCAATTTTAATATTGATTTTGAATTTTTATGTAGCAATTTTAATATTGAAGATGGAAGAAAATACGCAACATTTTCAGCATCTCATGCTGTATTATTTCAAGAAAGACAACAAATGCAAAAAAAGATCGGTGCAGTGTGTGGAGAAGGTGCTATGATTGATCAAATGTGTCAGAAGTGATTGCAGTTTCATGCTGGATATTTCTCTCTGGACAATGTTCCACGGTCGGGAAGGGTAGATCAGCTGAAGTTGATAGCGATCAAATCGAGACACTAATTGAAAACAACCAACATTCTACCACACGGGAGAGAGCCGACATACTCAGAATATCCAAATCAATAGTTATTGGTGAACATGAGAAGTATGTCTTTTATTTTGCAGAAAAAACATACGGACTTTTTTGCCAACCCAATATATGTCTACATACCAGCAAAAAATAAACAGCAAATAAATTAAAAATGCAATAAAAATAAATATCTAGGGATAAATCTAAAACACATGAAAGATGTATATACTAAAAAAGCCAATATGAAAGAAGTTATGGAAAAACTCAATTAATGGGAAGACATACCATGTTCACGGATTGGAAAGCCTAATGTTGTAAGTGTGTTGATTTTCCCAAAATCGATCACATACCTGATGCACTCCAAGCAAAACCCCAGTAGGTCATTTTGTGAGTACTGAAAAGCTAATTCTGAATAGCCCTGGAAAAGCAAAGGGTCAAGGAAAGTAAAGGCAATCTTGAAAAGGAACAAAGCTGAGGAATCTGACTACAAGACGTCAGAGCCGTGTAAGAAGTGTGGCGCTGCTGCAGGTGTAGGGAGTGATCCGACAGCACAGAACAGGAGAGAAACAGAGCACACATATGTCACCGTGTAAGTCACGAGAGAGAGAGTCGTACTGCCCGTGGAATCGGAGCTACACCTCAGGAGTAAGGGTTGCATGCCAGGAGTTGGAGCCAAACTCCAATGGCCAGCCCTAGCAAGACCCAAAGCCAGCTCTCACCTGCGCTGTTACGCTGGCCCTCTCGTCCTCCAGACGCTGCAAGAACAGTCACCCCCTGGGAAGGAAGGTAACCTCACCAAGGTCCCTACAATTTTCCACTACAATGTCTGGCATCGAATAAAAAATTACTAAGCAGTCCATGAAAACAGGAGCAGCTAAAAAAAGAAAACAAGGAAAAAACAAACAGAAACAGACCCTAACTTGGCTTAAACACCACAGACGCTTCACAATTAACGCACCGTGAAAACAGAGGGGAGGCTGGAGAGGGCAGCGGAGGCAGAACCCTCCTAGGACAAAGCCCTACGGACAAAAAAAGAAAGCACCTGCGATGAAGCACTTAGTAGGAGGCGGCGCCTGCACTACACAGGTGAGAGCTGAGAACCGCTGAGCACAGAGCAGGTCAGTGGAAGGTCCAAACCGGCGTCAGAGCAGCAGGAGGCCAGAAAGTAGGGGAGGACGGGGAGAGGCGAGACGGTCAAATGTCTCACTGCATGTCCCCAGAGTGCCAAGGGTGGAGGAGGGAAAACGACGCGAGCCCATATTTGAAGAGTGGGTAAGAATTTCCTAACTCACAGAGGCCACCAGATTGCAGATTCAAGAAAGTGTGCATATTTAAAGTCAGCTGAACACTAGGAAAACCACATCTGGGCCCATCATAATCCAATGCCAAAAAACCAAAGATGAAGAGAATCACACAAAAAAGCAGACAGAAGGGGAAATATACCAAAATCCTTCTGGGAAAAAACAGTAACACTGACGGAAAAGGAGCAGAAGTACAGGAAGCCAGAGAAGTGGAACGGCATCCTTGACGTGTGGATATAAAGGAAGATGTAACGTCCAGGTGACAAACGTCCGACCAGGGAAACACGGGCCCAAGACGAGCTCGGAGTGTCAGGACCTCCTCCTTACTCAGGGCAGCCTGTGAGCGGAGGGCACACAAGCGGTGATCTCTAAGGTGCCAACTACGAGGAAAGTGGGAACCATCTAACACCAAGCTGAGCTTTTAAGATATAGTTTATTAACATAAGAGAAAAGAAATAAAGAAACAACAACAAATTTAACAAGTGGAAAATGTGTGGCCCAGTGGGTGGACCTGAACCACAACCAAGTGAGGAGACCCAGGCAGATGTTATGATGTGCTCCCGGACAAGAACCGTGCAAACGGACACCTGCCGGGGCGACGCCAGAGCCTGGTACCCAAGACTGGCAACCACCAACCCAGTGACACCTGCCTGACGCATCCGACACTCCTTTTGCCTGTGAGCTCAGCTCAGAGAAGGCAGGGCCCCTGGAGAAAGGTGTGCGCCCCGCAGAAGAACCGAAGGGCCACCCCCCGGGCCCGAAGGAGGTGAGGCAGCCAGCTGTAGGGTCTGGTCAGAGCGGCGTGGCCGCCGGGTGTCCTGGCGAACACCATGGAGATCGGGGCAAAGACAGAGAGCCCGCGCGGTATAGCAGAGGCCATGCAGGAGCCAGAGAGCAAGGGTCCGAGGATGAGGAGACCGCAGCCAAGGACGGGAGGGGAGGAGGCCTTTGCACCTGCTCCCAGGGGGGTCTTGTTAAGCCCACCCCTCCCACTCACGATCCCCATTTCTGCTCCATGGTGCACTAGAAATCCTGGCCAGTGCCAACGGCGAGAAAATTAACAGCGCAAGGACAGGAAAGGGTAAAGTAAGGCAATCTTGAGGAATCACAATAGAGCAGACACTACCGAGTTTCCAGATGACTTACAAAGCGGGAATAATTAGTGCAGGTTGGGGCAAGAATGGACCAATAGGCCAATGGGACAAGGTCAAGAAAGAGACCCAGGGGACAGGCATCCAACTAATGACAAACATGACAACAGGGCACAGAGGACTGTCTTCCCAACGAGCCACAGGGGTGGGGCGGCTGGCTGTCCTTTTAAAAACCGAAGCGTGCCCCCCCATCACAAAGGCACCCCCTTCCAGGGGGACACAGATGCAGACATGAGGGCAGGACAGCAAAGCCTCTGAAAGACGGCACGGGAGGCCAGGGAGGCCGGGGAGGCCACCCGTCCCCGAGGCAGGGAAGGCCTCGGAAGACCAAGGCAGCGAGACGCTGGCCGTGGACGAAGTGCCCAACCCACTCAGGAGTCCCCACTCACCACAGGGCACCACCTCGGGGTGTCACGCCAGGCCGCAGACCGGGAAAAACTGACAGAACGTTCCCGAAACAGTACTCGTGTCAACAGTACACGAAGAATCACTATAAATCCATTTGAATGTGGCCAACAGGCCAACAGGAAATGGACGAGAGATGAGCAGGTGTTCTGCCAAACAGCAACGCAAATATCCAATGAATGGTAGAAAAGGCGACCAGCTTCATGAGTCGTGACTGAAACGGCTGGCAGATATGACAAGGACAGCCAGTGCCTGGCGGTGGCAAGGGCATGGGGCCGTCGGAGCCCTCACCCACTGCAGACGGGGCGCCCCGTGCTGTAGCCACCGCACACCACCAGCAGAACTGAAGATGCAGACGCCCACGAGAATACTCAGGGCGCGGGTGGGGGCACTTACCACTCGAGATCAGTGTGATCTCAAAGCGCATCCCAGTGGCCCTCACCTGACACCAAACCCAAACCCTCCCGCTGCCGAGATCGACCCCGGCCTGACGTCCTGACGGTGGGCCCCGACCACAGTGCTCCCTCCGACACCCGCCCCCCGACCTTCTGGCCCTGCGCAAACACACCACACAGACAGGGCGTCCCCCTCCGTCCCGGGCTCAGACCCCCACGCGCTGCAGCACCCTCCCGGACTTTCTCACTCCGCCCAGCCCCCCAGAGCACACCCGATGGGACGTCTTCAGTGGGCCTGGTCTGTGCCTCTGCCGCTAGCACATGACCCCCACTCCAGCAAGGGCTGCCTCTGCTGTGCTCACCGCTGGCCCCTCTGCAGCACACAGCTGCCATGCGGTAGGCACTGGATAAGCACCTGCGGGAATCAGACGGCTCGGACTCAGGGCTGGGAGGGAGGAGCTGCCATCCGGGACCACGGCGGCCAGTTCCTCACCACGAGAAACACGGAAGCCCACACCAGTTACTGTCTTGCTTCATGAACATTTTGAAATATGTGCTCAATGCATTTACTTCCCCAGGTTCCACATCAAGAAAGTGCAAGTTATTCCAAAACTCTGCGTAAGAATTACATGAGCCACTCAGTAACAACTACAATGAAACACTAAATAATATTATGCTCGTGAGTTTTCCAAAAGTGACTATTTCCTGCAAATAAACTTACAAAAACAATAGTATACAGTTCTTTTTCCACATTACAATAAAACCCCAGTAATTCTGCTACTGAAAGATAACTGATTCTGGAGATATAAAATACTGATATTACAGAAATATCTCCTCAGCCAAGAAACCAGAGTTTCAACAGAAGGTAATTCGAAGGCAGAACCAGATGTAACAAGCCCTCGGCGGGAGGAAACTTCCCAAACAGCTGAGACACTGCACTGCAGTTCCCGATCTAACCTCCGCGGGACAGCTCACATCTGTCTGGACAGGCCCCTGAGGAGCCTTGCTGTCCCACCCAGTGTCTCACTGTCCGCAGAAACAGGCCTGGTCAGAGGAAGAAAGTGCCCAAGTTCCCTCTTGTCCCCGCATCTTCTGACAGAGAATCAAGAGTAAACAAAACCTCCAAGGAAAAAAGGAAACGGAAACAAAAACAAATGGAGAGTGGACGTTTGGATAAACTGTATCCATCAGCTCTGGCAACACCAAGAAATAAACCTGCCCGGGGGGCCTTCAAACCAGCCAAGAGCCACTTCTCAGGCTCAGAAAGTACTTAGCAGTTACAGACACAACATCCCAGTTTTCACTAAAACTAATGAACTGTGACCAACACCCTTTTTTGAAAAAGCTAAAAACCCCACCCGATTTCGTTCCCTGGTAGGTAAACTGAGTGAGGAGACTGTGCTTTGGAAACCGCGGCGGCATGACCTCTATGTGAAGGGATGACACTCGCGTGCGCAAACTGAACGGCGACCACATCTCACACACGTGCTTCCCTTCTGCTGGCCCTCTCCCCGACGTGACTTACCCAACCAAGCCCCAGTGCTGGGTTTTCAGTTTCTTCTCCACTGATAAAAGCAAAGCCGCGAGGAACTGCCCCACAGTGCCTTTGCCAGATCAAAAAGGAGTGAGCAGAAGGCCCCACGTGGTGTGGTGGATGAAAACCACACTAAAATACCTCACTGTCCACTCACTAGAGATACGGCCACAGCGGGGGCCGTGGCTCACTTGTGCCCCTCCTGCCTCTTCCCCTCGGGTCACCAATGTGTCATCCCTGCCGTGTGTGCTCTGAGGGCAAACAAGGACAACACGGCGAGGGACCGAGGTGACACGGGCCACCACCCTCGGCAGAACTCATCAGAAACCCACAGAGCAGAATGAGCGGCAACACTGCCCCACCCTACCTGGCCCCTCTCCGCTGAAGCCGCAGAGGACGGATGCCCGGACCCGGAGGCGGTCCTGCCTGTGAGGGGTCCAGCCAGGTACCACGCTGGGGGCAGGACACACTGGCCCTTCCCCCCCTCCCCAGGCCCCTCCTCCCCCGCAGAGCCCTGGGAGGGCAAGGCCAGCCCCACCGCGCCACTGTCTGGAACTGCACACGGAACACTAAGCGCCACACGAACACGTGGCCGCTGTGCCACCTGCCCCTTTCCCCTCCAGCCTCGTCCCCGCGCTCCGACCTCACTCCAGCTCGCTCAGCTCCTGTGGGTGGGCTGGGCTGAAAGCTTGAACAAGGTCCCTCACAACGACGCTGGACACTGGCCAGGGGAAGTTTTCCAGCACCAAACCACTAGGACACAGCTGTCCCTCGGGTCTCCGGTACACTGGCACGGAGCCTTTAAAAGGCAGCCTCGTCTATTCCTGCAGGGGTCGTATCCTGACAGGAATGACCACGCACAGCATGACGGACACACGCACACACTTATGGTGTGTGCCTGCACCGATGCCAACGACACACGGGACAGGGACCCAGGTGCAGGGTCCACTCCCACCAGCCACCCAGGCTCCCGCAGAACCGGACCGAGAGGTTCTCGGATGTAACCGGACACCACACAGGGCTGTTCAGAGCACCCCACCAGGATCCCGAGTGTCCCAGACACACTGGAGTCAGAGAGAAACCCAGAACGTCTGTTTAATGCGCCCAGGGAGGCAGCGGGCCAGGTCAACAGGCTGCACGTGGACACCTCGAGGGAGCGACCACCCCTTGGGAGCACCGTGGTCTGGGGGTCGGCTCCACTATTTCTATAGGAACAACAGTGTAAATGGCTTCGCCAAAAATGGACAAACTGGTTTCAGAAAGAGCTATCTCTTCATTTTTATTTTTCTCTTCAAGAAAATGAAGACCCATTAATGTCTGACAGCTTAAACATGCCAAACGGCGTGAGTTTTTAAACCCCCACGTAGAAAAAAGCCAGGTTTAAAACCCGACAGTGGTATCTCCCGTGAGAGAAAAATGCCCTCGAAAAGCCCCACCGCACGCACGGGCGGAGGCCCAGCAGCACGAGCAGGAACAACGCCCACAACAGGTGGCTCCCGAGCCCACGAGGGCTGGGCCTGTTTGTTTTCTGTCTCTGGCGCTATGAAAACTCCGCTCCCGCCTGCACGCCGCGGCCTGTGCCTCGCCTGTGCGGAGGGGACATCTCTGCACAGGGACGTTCAAAGGAACACCCCCTTTGGGGCTGAGAAACAACCTCCTCCCCTTTTCCACCAGGATCTGTCTCGCAACGTGACACTGGGCCTTTTAAGTAAATCAAATGTGGCTTTTTAGAGCCAGGATTTCAAACTTGCCGGAGAAGGGGATAACTGGAATGCTCCAGAATCCAAAGAGAAAAGTCTGAAAACAAGCAGTAACGCTGTGCAGCTTCAGTGGGGTGGGGGCGTCTTCACGGACAATCCCGTTAGGAAATGCGACCCCCCCAGGGACGGCGTGAAGCCCGCGGACCACCCGACTGAAGGTAACATGCAGCGGGAGCGCACCTCCGCAGCCCTGCGCTCCGCAGCCGGCGCTGGAGCGCGCCCGCGGCTGCGTTACAAACCGGATAAAACGCTGAAGGGCGAGGATACGGAGTACACACTTTCGCAACCACTTCCGTTGACAGCGTGACCCCCTTTAACACGTCAGCGACGCGGAGGGTCGCGGCCCTCTCCGCATCCCCGCCCCCTCGGAGGTCAAAGGGCTGCAGACAAAAGACAACAGGAGCACGTGACAAAAGTTTCTCCCGTCACTTTCTCCCTGACGGAGAGGAGGCTGAGCGCTTCCTCGGTGCGGGGTGGGAGCGGGCCGGGCCGCGACCGCGAGGCCGGGCCGGGGGGCGGGCCCGGGGCGGGGATGCGGACGCCCCCCGGAGACTCGGCGGAAGCGCGGGCCGGGCCACGGCCTGTTACCTTTTCCTGCTCCTCGCGGAGCCGCGCCACCTCCGGGGCGCGCAGCGGGGTCAGGGCCGGGGCCGAGGCCGAGGCGGCGGCCAGGGGCGCGGGATCCGGCGGGGCCTCCATGGCGGCGCCGGGGCCTCAGCGAGGCGAACGAGTCCTAAACAAGTGTTTATGGAGGCGGCGTGGCCGGCGGCTGCCCGGCGCCCGCGTGCTCGCCCTCATGCACTGCGCACCCCGCTCTGAGGAGGCCTCGCCCGCCTGCTCCGCCGCGGCTCGCGTCCCGGCTGCCCGCCGCCGCATCTCACACGCGCATGCCGCCCGCCGCCTGCCGCCCGCCGCCGCCGCCGGCTCCGAGCAGCAGGGAACCCGGGAAAACGGGAGACGCTGTCCGGTGGCCCAGCGGAGCCTGGCGTCCCGCGGTGGCGAACTCCCGCGTAGCTCCGCCCCTCGCCCCGCCCCGCGAGGCACGCCGGGAAGCGCGCGCGGCCCCTACCTCGCCCCGCCCCCGGCGGTCACGTGGTGCGCGGCTGCCAGAAGCGGAGGCTGTGCGCAGCTCTCCCGTCAAGCTTTAGTTCTATTCGGTGTCCACGCACCGAGAGCGCTCCCGGAGCGGGGCGCAGACTGAGCCTTGTGCCCCACATTCCCGCCGTCCCCCACCCCGGGCGTTCAGGGCTGTATCTCATGCACTTCATTCCTGCACTCAAGCTGCTGCTTCAGTCTTTCAACTGTAGCAAGTGCAAACCGTTCCTGTTCAATGAATTAAAAGATGCAATTATATTTGCATGTGTATTAATTACTGCACACATTCTAATGGTTCCTTGTTAAAGCTATGGTACTCATATTAATATATTGCTGTGTGTGAAACTTTTTCTCTCGTTCTAGTATTCCTGCGCTATGTCCTGCAGCCACTGTACCCAGTAGGCGCCCCATGGCGCGCGTACTGCGTGGAGGTGGTCTGGCAGTAACAACCATCCCTAACGGGAGCGATGACCCCGTTCCTTCGTCGTGTGCAGAGGGGAGTGCGCCTGCAGGCGGCTGCACCTGACACCCTGGGGTGCCTCCTGGCCAGCGCCCTCCTGGCCAGCGCCCATCCTGATACACCCCTTTTCCATGTGCTCCAAGCAGAGGAAGGAGGGCAACTTGGGCGGAGAGGATCCGTGTTTAGGGCTCCCTTCCTTTCTGGGGGTCCCACCCCAACACCGCTGAAACACCCCTGAGCACCTTGTCTGCCATCATCTCTCCATCCTCAACCACCTCAGGAGCTTCTCCTCTGGTCTCCTTGCTTCCACTCATGTCCCTCGTGATGAGTATTGGCTGCTGTCCACCCCCGCCCCACCGCCCTCATGCAGGTGATCAGCCCTAGCTGTCCCAGCTCCTGTGCCTGTGGGAAGCTGGCGGCCCCCAGCCCCAGTCTAAGGGGGATGCATTTTCCCTGTGCCTGGTTAGTTCAGGAAGAGGCATGTGACACCCCACAAATACAGGTTTTCTGGAGGCTTCTGCCAAAGTTCCTCATTCTTTGGAGACACTTCCATAAGAAACCTACCGGTCCCTTGGTAGGAAGCCGTGAGCAGGTAGCCTTGTGTGTCTCGTCTAGGAAGAACACCACTGAGACCACCTCCAAATCTCAGAGGAAGTTGAATCTGTGGCTGGCAGAGTCTGAGCACTCCTTCCTAGGCTGAAGCCACCAACTCTGGAGCCCACACTACCTCTGGACTTCCAGTTAAAGACACCAGCGAATTTCCTGAATGGTTCCAGCAGTTTGCATCAGGATTTCCATCTCTGGTAGCCCAAGGCACCTGGCTCATGCACCCCCAGTCTATTCTCAGCTCCACAGCCCGAGTGAGGTTTTGTTAAGGACCCGGATCTCACTGCAACTAGGAAGCCCAGGGGCCCCACTGGAGTTCTGCATTATCTACCCACGTTCCCACCCCCTGCAAGCCCCCTGCCTCCCAGTCTCCTCCTCAGACAATTCCCACCAATGTCAGCCTCAGGGGCCTTGCACTGGCCAGTCCTTCCACCCTCGAGACTTCCTCCAAGTCTGTGCAAACCAACCCCTTTGCATCGCTCCGGCCTCCATTTAAATCACCAGGCCTTCCTGCTTTCCTGTCCCTAGAAGTCCCTCCCTGCTCCTCCCGCATCCACAAGGGCCTAACTTTAAATTTTCCTCCTAGCAGAATTGCAGAGTAATGAACTGCCCCTTTCCAGGGCCCATCTTTAACAATCACCAACTCATGGCCCATTTCACTTCATCCCAACCTCCCCACCTCCTTGTTGGGAAGGAAATGTGCCACTTTGTATCATTCCACTTGTAACTCAGCATAGGTCTCTAAAAGGTCAATACTTTTCTTAAAATATAACCAGAATATCATGATCAAACCTAGGAAAAATAGTTACAGTTACAATGATTCCCTTTTTATTTTGCCATGATGTGTAACACATCTACCCTCTTGACAGGTGTCTAAGTCACAATATCCTGAGCTGTGTTACACAGCAAGTCCCTAGGGCTTACTCATCTCGGGCAGTTGAGACTTTGTGTCTGATGAGTCGCTGTTCCCCATTTCTGCTTCCCCCAGACCCTGGCAACCACCTTGTCCTCTGCTTCTGACTTTGCTTTCGATTCCGATTCCTCCTCTAAAGGGATCTGGCAGTATATGCCCTTCTGTAATTGGCTTAGTTCACTTAGCATAATGTCCTCCAGGTTCATCCGGTTGTCACATATGTCTGACAGGATTTCCTTTTTTTTTTTTTTTTTTTTTTAAGCTGAGTGTTTCATTGTATGTGACACCACATTGTCTTTATCCCCGGATGGACACCCAGGTTGTTCACACATCTTGACTCTTGGTGACACCACCGCAGTGGACAAAGGGGTGCAGACATCTGAGACACTGATCTCAGCTCTTCCGGATAAATAACCAGAAGTGGATTGCTGGGTCCTGTGGTGGTTTTATCTTTATTTTTTAAGGTGGGGGGAGGGGAAGGAGACACTGGTTTCCACAGCAGCTGCACACTTTACACTTCCACGCACAGTGCACAGGGGTTTGACTTCTCCACATCCTTAACACCATCTGTTAGCTTTCGGTATTTTGGGGTACAATGGCCATCCTAACAAGTATGAGGTTGTATTTGTTGTGGTTTCAGTTTGAATTTCTCTGATGTTTAGTGAGGTGAGCATCTTTAGACATATCTTTTGGACATTAATAATGCCTTAATATCATCCAATATCCAGGGAAGTTTCCAGTTTTGGGGAAATTAGAAAGAAAAATGTCCTAGGCCCCCTCCAGACCTGTTGAACCACGATCTCTGTGTTTCAACCAAGTCTGGGGCAGTTCTTCCAGGGCCCGGCTTAGGGCGCCTGCCACATCCAGCCCTCCCGCTGAACACGTCTCCAGTGGCCGGGAACTTCCTTTAGGAGACGGTCGTCACTGTAGAAAATGCCTTCTTTTACAATTGTGTTGCTCTTAGTAGAGGCAAAACCTGAATGTCTTTTCCTTTTGAAATAAGGAATTCAAGTCTGTGCAACGCTCAGACAAGGCTGAAGTGTCCTTAAACCACAACCCCCAGCGCAGGTTCCAGCAGGTCACTCTCAGAAGCATCCCACTGCTCAGAATCTTTCTGCACTATTTTCTGTGCTTCAGCGTCTTTCCTCAGGCTGTGCCCCCCGTGTGTCTCCCTGAAGTTCCTGAGCTTTTGCACGGCTCTGCTCCTGAATTGCTTGGCCAAAATATGAGGATGGTTCTGGTGGCCTCTCAAGTGTCTTCTTCTCCAACCCAGTGTCCCCTTTTTTCCTTTTCCTTGACAAGGTCACAGTCTTGTCAAGGGTCAGGCCTGGCTCCCTGGGCCCTGGAATCTCGCACAGGGCTGGAGTTCTCGCCCAGGCTCCCGGCTCCCGCACCCATGGGTGTGTGAAGAGGAGGGGGTGCAGGCAGAGATGAAGCAAGATGGGCCATGAACTGGTGACACTGCAGCTGGGGGAGGGGGAGGGGAGGAGGGTGCGAGTTTATATTTTCCATGGTAAAAGGGGCAGGTGAAATGACAACGAGACACCACCACACACCTAGCAGAACAGCCAGGATCTGAAACACTAACAACACTGCCCACTGGCAAGGCTGTGGAACAACAGGAACTCTCACTCCTGGCTGGTGGGGATGCAGAAGGGGGCGGCCACTCCGGAAGACAGTTTGGCAGCTTCTCACAAAACTCAACGTGTTTTTACAATACAATCCGGCGGTTGTGCTCCTGGATGTTTACCCAAAGGAGTCGAGAACTATGTCCACCCAGAAACCCGCATGTGGACATTGACAGCAGCTTAATCATCGAAACCTAGTAGCAGCCAGGATGTCCTCATGTAGGTGAATGAATAAATAAACTGTGGTGCACCCAGACAGTGGAATATTATTCAGTGAGAGAGGGAGAGAGAGAGAGAGCTGTCCAGCCACGAAAAGGCATGGAGGAACGTGAGTGCACACTACCAAGCGAAGAAGCCCGTCTGAGAACCCACCTGCTGTGTGATTCCAGCTCCATGACTTCCTGGCAAAGGCAGCAGCACGGAGACAGGAGGAGGACGGGCGCTTGCCAAGGCTTTGGGGGCAGGGCGAGGGGGAGCAGGCAGAGGACGGAGGAGGTTTAGGGCAGGGAAACTTCCCTGCGTGACTCCATAGCTACATGGCATTATTCCATAAGCGCATTCGAGGGGCCACACCAGGAATGACAGCTGACGTGAACTACGGGCTTTGGTGACAAGGACTCATGGGCGCAGGTCCGTCGTTATGACAAAGGTCCCACCCTGGTGGGAGAGGCCGGTGATGGGAAGTCTCTGCCCCGTCCTTCCCACATAGCTGTGAACCTAAACCTGCTCTAAAAAAAAAAAAGGTTTTCTTAATTTAAAAAATAAGTTTAGGGGGTGGGCAAGAACCAGGGGGGCGCGTGGGGGTGGTCCAGCCCCGAGTGCAGCACCAGAGTTGGTCGCCGGCCGCAGGCCGGGGCTCTGCCCTTGAGGAGGCCTGCGGGAATCGGGCAGAGCTCGCCCTTCCCCGACGCCGGTTCCAGGCTCAGGACGTCGGTCGGCCTGCCTCCCCCACTCACACCCCCTCGGCCTCCTTTCCTGTCACGACCTCTGTCCTCGGCGCGTCAGGTCGGGCGAGTGCTTGGCGCGGCGCCTGGTGTGACAGGCTCGGTCGCCGGCTGCTGTGATCCCAGCATCGCTCTACCCCCGAGAAACATGTTACTATTTTCCATTACTCGATGATAATCATACCAAGGTTTCTCTTTTACCCCGGTCCAGAGACATCCCAGCCCAGGGCTCCTGTCCCGAGTGAGCAAACCCCATCTGATGAATTACCCTCCCCGCGCAGACCCATACGCGGCGCCCTCTGTTTTTCTAATTTGTGGTCCTCCAGCTGTTCCGCTGTCCTCAACGCCGCCGAGGGGCCAGGCGGGGCCGCGGCTCGTTATTATTTACACGCGAGCCGGGCCCCAGGGTCCCTGGCGTCTGCCCTCGGGAGGAAACCGGGTCGATGGCCTCCCTGGCCAGCCGCGTGTGTTATTGACGCGGTGGCCCTCCTGTCCGCCCTCCCTCGGCGACCCGGACCGGAGCAGCCTGCGTTATAGATCCTCATCTTGTAGAAACAGCCTCAGGGTCAGGGGGAAGCCCCTCCCCAGCTGCTCTCTACTCCTCCCGCCTGGGCAGGTGCTCGGCACCAAAGCGAGGGCAGCCGCGTCCTCCCGCAGCCTGGGAGGGCCAGAGGCAGGCATGTCACAGAGGCCGCACCGAGTCCCTGAACGCTGGGCCGCCAGTCATCCAGACACGCGAGTTCCCTCCCTCCCTAGCAGCTCGTAATGTGCACAGTTTTTCTCTTTTTGATTTAGTTTTTTATTGACTTGAGGGAGGGAGAGAAAAAAACGCTGACTGGTTATTCCACTTATTGATGCGTCACTGGTTGATTCCTATATGTGCCCGGAACCGGGATCGAACCCACAACCTCGGCGCATCGGGACGCTGCTCCAAACCAACTGCACCACCCCTCCGGCCCGTTTTCTCCTTTTTCAGTTGACCAGTAATATACGAGTCACACCCTGTGGTTCTCTTTCTTCCATCGTGGTTTTCTTCTTTTCCCAAGTGAAAAATCATCTTTCTTTTTTTTTAAGTATTAATACAAGATAATATGTTATCACAAAGAAAAATTTAAAAATACAGGAAAGCAGAAGGAACTTAAGAAAATCACAATTCCACACACTCAGCGAAAAGATACTTGTCCTCTCTGTGTAGGCCCTTCAATATCACTTTATTTCATTCATTTATTCATTCATTCATCCTGCAAAGGCGTTTTGAGCTGTTCCTATGTGTCAGGTGTTAGATACAAAGTAATCAGAACAGAGCCCCTGCCCTGAGACACATGAGCCAGCGGAGACGGGGAGGAAAGCGGGCACTTCTACTCAGAGAAAGGGAACCACACTGCAAAAACTATGTCCCTGGATTTCAGCCCAATAGATCAGAAAAAAAAAAAATTCACGTGCACAGATTTATTTCAGAACCACAAAAACAAACTCTAGAACTCAGTGAGAACTGTGAAACCCAAACAATTTTTCCTGAAGATCCTTCAAATAAAGATTTCTAAACATCAGGATATAAACCGCATGCAATGACTCCGGGACATCCGTCGGGGATTCCGCACAAGTTAATCTCTCCTTGATGCGGCTCCACACAAGGTCCACGTAGGCTGTGCTACGAACTTGTTAATGTCCTCAAGTTCATCTGAAGTGTAAATGCCAAGAATGAAGCACTTGCATAGGGAGCAGTTGAGAACAGTGGGCCTGCGAATGCCTAAATGCAGCTCAAGAAGCAGTAGGCAGACAACGCGGTGTTGACATAAGGCCACGAGAGACCCGTGGAGCAGGACAGCAGTTCTAGAGACCCTCTTAAAGAAAGTCGGATTTAACCTGGCATTCCACGTGGAAGAGGAGGGAGGTAGCAATGCAGCATTTCTTTGATAAACACCGTTGGAATAAATCACCTATTGTTTTGAAAGAGAATCTTATACCTAATTCAGTAACTGCAAACTAACGTCTGATGATTTAAAGATTCCAAACAATGAAAAGCATTATAAACACAATAGAAGGAAATATGGTAGAATTTTCAAATGCTTTTGGATGGGAAAAGCATTGTTAGGCAAATATCTAATAGACAGAAGAAAATAAATAACAGATTTAACTTCATTAAACTTCTGTCTACAAAGATACTACAAACTTTAAAAAGAAGCCCCAGAATAAAAATATTTGCTATGTGTTTAATAGATAAAAGATTAATAGGCAGAATATATAAGAATCTTCTACAAATAATTGGGAAAGACAAACTACGCCCTCACTGGTATGGCTCAGCGGACTGAGTGCTGGCCTGCGAACTGAAAAGCTGCTGGTTCGATCCCCAGTCGGGGCTCGAGCCTGGGTTTGGGGCCAGGGCCCTGGTTGGAGCTGTGACGTTTCTCCCTCACACTGATGTTTCTCTCCCTCTCTTCTCCCTCCCTTCTCCTCTCTCTGAAAATAAGTGAATAAAATCCTTAAAAAACAAAAGAACAAAGAACAAAAAGGTGCAATTCCAAGGAGAGGAAACATAAATGACCAAAGCCTGTGAGGAAAATCAGTAATTCTCTCTAGTGCTCAGGTATGCAAATTTAAATAGATATCATAGTTTATTTATTAGACCGATGAGAATGAAGTATTTTCACCTCTGGCGTGGGAAACCTCGAGGGAAAATAGATGCCTGTAAACAGCAAGTGGAAGGAACACGGCGGAGGGGAGCGTGCTCCAGGAAAACCATCTCAGACGTTCCAGCGGACAAACCCTCGGACTCTGCAGTTCCTCTAGAAACAAATCTTCTGGAAAAGGGAGCACTGCGACTCTTTCCCATCGGTGACGGCCGCCCAGGAAGATGGTGTCGGCCGGCCAGGCGGGGGATGCAGCGCGGCCCGTGCCCCGTGTGCGCCCACGTACCTTCCTGAAGCACCCTTTTCGTTCCCCAAACCGTGAAACTGAGTATCACGACAAAATGAAACCAGGCCGAGCTTCTAAATTGCTACATCACAAACTGTTAATCAAGATTTTCAGAAATAATGAAGCCCATTTAATCACACTGCCACTCAACAAGAATATCGTAATTAATATTTGGGTGAGAGCAAAAAGGTGTGTTGTTAATAAATGTTATTTTAAATACTGCTTATTTTATCTCTAGCTTATCATCTTAAAAGGTGTACTGGTGTGTGTTTCATTATAATAAACATGGTGAGATGACATCACAGCATCCAGCAGACCCTGAGTGCAGGGGTCCCCCAGAACCGAGATAGGGATGGGGTGCAGGTGGTCTATTTGGAAGGTGATTTGGGGAAGCTGGAGGTGGGGGTGGAGGAGGGGGAGAGGGAGGGTGCAGAGAGGACAAGGTCCCCGACTCCACAGAGGTCAACAGGGTAAGATGCAGACAGCTGTCCACCTGTCCCCTGCAGAGAGGGGGTCTGGACTAGACACCAGAGGTCATGAGCCAGTGAAGGGACCCATGAGGCTGCAGCTGCCTGATGAAAGTAGCACGGAGGTCCAGGCACGCCTGCGGGCCACAGTCTGGAACCATTAGGCTGGGGGGCTTGGGAAGAATCTGGGAGGCCTCTGCAGGGGGTCTCCCAGGCCAGGTGCTACCTGCCTCCTGTGGCCTCCCTCTGGGGCCTGGAATCTTCCACCAAGACCCCTCACCCGCCTCTCCTGGGACTCCTCACAGCCCCGCAGTCCTCCTCCCCAGAGCCCCATCTGTGGGAGGAGGAGGAGGTCCACCAGCCAGGTCCCGCCTGGCTCTGCCCCAGGGGAGGGAGGGAGACCCCCCGTGGACCTCACGTCCCCTGACCCGCCCACCCCTCCGTCTGCTTCCCTGAGGCCTGGGGACCTCAGACCTACATTTGCACCAGGCCTTGAACCTTGAACGAGTCAGAAAACAAAGGACCGAGAAGCGTCTGTGGATGCGAGAGTCATGTCCTGGGTCACAAATACGGGAAGCCCCTGTATGAGGATTTGCTGATTGATTGATTGATTGATTGATTGATTGATTGATTATAGGCACACTCATCTCCCGGAGTCCCATGAACCTAAAGACTGTGGGAAAACTTGTGAATTCTTGTCAAATATTGCAGGGGACTGCCTATCTTGTTTTCTTCAAAGTGACTCACCCCATCATTTTCACCTTTAAACGGCACACAAATGCTTCACGAATATCCCATAGGCTGACTGTTTTAACAATTTTACATCACAGCTACAGGACCGTCGTACCTGACTTGTATATTTATGTGACTATTGTTAGAAGTGACTAATTGGGTTTGATTAGCTCCACCATTAATATTCTGTCCATAATTTAACGTGCTTCAATAAAATACCCTAAAGCAGCGTAATGATTAGATTTCAGGAATATGTGTTTTGCAATTAAGTTCTTCTTGATTTTGATATGCAGATGAAGAAATGGTGGTCTCATTTTTTTTAAAAAAATGCCCTTATTAACTCAGCAGTATACTCTGAAGATTAGGTAAGAAATCCAAGATTTTCTCTTTGTATATGCTAGTTAAAATGTATTTCAATCAAGCCTATGTGGGCAAATCAGATTTGATTAGTTTAAGTTCACAGTCATTCTATCTAAATGAATAATGTGTCACCTAACATTGCAAAAATTTGATTAATAGTTTATCAGTTAATTAAAAACGGGTTTAATTTTTCTTTTTTAGGAAAATGCAAGGTAGATATTCCTTGTCTTCATCATAAATGCAAATTGTTTCCGTTTAAATCTATTGTTCCTTTTTGCGCCTTAGCCAAACTGGCAAGAAAAGGAGCGCTCCCAGAAACCCCCGCTCCTGGGCGGGAGGCGCAGGGGAGCCCCCTCTGCTCCCGCTGCACCCTCACTTCCCTGGCTGCAGAGTTGGCTCTGGGGGCAGCTGGCCCCCCAGCCTCAGCTTCTCCAGGGACTTCCCTGTCCCGCCCTCATCTCCCTCACACATTCCCCCCACGGGCTTTGGTCACAGACTCTTCCAAATGGCAACTTTAGGCACCCCTTTCCACGGACCCCGAGACCAGAGGTAACTCCCGTCTCCTTGGGGCAGGTCACCTGGGGCAGTGGTTAGGCCCCTGGGGTGCTGCAGATAAAAGATGGAGCGCCTGATGGTTCCTCCAGGCTCTGCTGAGGTGGGGTTGGGGGGGCATGGCGTGAGGCATGGCAAAGCAGGGTAGGGAGGGAAGCCAGCTCCTGCTGCAGACCGCCCACAGCCAGAACTGGGCCCTAGCACTAACCCGTCTGGCCCTGGCCCTCCTTGGGGCAAAGGAGCTGGACCATCTGTCCACAACTTCTCCTGTCACTGACTGGAGCCTGTTCCGTGGGGCCCTGCCCCCGGCATGTCCCCCAGGGAACCGACACCAGACACCATGCCTACAACCCCCTCCAGCCAGAACCAGCCTCCTGTGTGTCAGACAGGGATGACCGTGGGGGACTCTTGGGATGAAAGCCTCGCTCCTTTGCTATGTGGCATTTGGCTGGGTTGGGAGCCTCATGGGCCACTGAGCAGCCCTACCCACCCCACTCACCCAGCCCCCAGGCTGAGCCCTGCACGTGGGACACTTAGCCCTTACGGAGATGCCACCTATGTACTCACTGGTCATCCCTGTGGGAGACAGTGTGTCTGGTCTGCACACAGACACTCTGCACCCAGGCCTCTCACCACCCAGGCCTCTCACCACGGGCGGGAGACCTGGGCACGCCTAGCTCCCCAGCCCTGAGAACCTGCGCGGGAGCAGGCCAGCTGCTGGCCCCTGTGCCTCCGTCAGAGACTGATGCAGGCTGGGGACCCACCTCAAGCTCCCTCAGCCACAGACAGGTGGGAGGGTCCCCCGCTACTTCATAGGGACACTTAGGGGACAGAAGGGCAAGTCTGCTTGCAAAGTCCAGCAGCCCCGGACCCAGGGCCCAAACAGAACACCAGGTCCCAGGTTCTTACCAGAGGCTCAGCTGTCCTGGGAGCTGGCTTCTGGCTTCTTTCTCAAGACAGGTCCTCCCCCGTGATGGCCCAGGCCAGGCTCGGAGGAGGAGGGCACTCCCCAGAGCAGTTCCTGAGCCCCGTTCTGATTGCCGTGGCTCTCCCCCTCCTCGCCCCACCTCTCACACAGGTTAGCGCCACCTGAAGTGCACGGACTTCCAGTGACAGGCGGGTCCCCAAGGGAAAAGCAGGACCCAGGTCATAACAGGGCTGCCGGGGGAAGCAGGGACCAGAATGTGTAAAGGGGAGAAGCCTGCCGCTGCAGGAAGGGCAAGCCCTGGAGGGAGGAGGCAGGGCAGCCCTGGCAGGTCCAGGAGGGTGTCCTGGGGTGGGAAGGGGGGACATTGGGTGGCATGAAGGACGAGGGAGTTCCTGAGAAGAGCACCCACTGGGCTGTTTTGCACCCTGTTCCTCTCCCCTGTAGGGTGCCTTTCTCTTCATCACACCCAGAGGGCACAGGATGGTGGGCACCAGCAACATCACTGCTCTGCTCGGAGCCTGGCACAGGCGACACAGTTGGGGGTGTCTCTCTCAGTGAGGGAAGGGGGAGGTGGGGACGGAGATCAGCTGCAGCGCACCCAGCAGACTGGGAAATAAGCAAAAATTACAGGGAAACTCGAGCTGCATTCGCCGGCTGGGCACGTCACCCCTAGGTTGGGAGAATGGTGTGGAGAGCTCAGTCACTGCCACCTGCTGTGGACAGGCCACACAGGCGGGACAGTCCTTCTGGGAACCACTTTGTCCCATTTCAACCCAGAGCCGAGGGTGGAGGCCGAGCTGCACACCTGCTGCTCCCACCGGCCCCGCCGTCTGAGGTCCACACCACCCTGAGCTGCCACCTGGGAGACGCACCTTCTTACCTTTGATGTTCGGAGGGGCGGAAGTGCCTGCCACTGAACAACAGCAGTGCCCTGTGGACACACTTCCTCCCTAAGCACGCCTGCGAGGTAGGAACCGTCCCCCTAGTTAACAGACAAGGAAGCTGAGCTTACACAGGCTCGTCCACACTCTGCCCTCTGAGCTGTCAAGAGTGGACATTAAACCTTTCCTGGCCACAGGGCATGGCCTGGAACCCGTTTGGTGGCCCCGGGGACCCTTTGTCAGTGACCACGTGGGTGTGGGGTGGTCCTAACCCCACCTGGACTGCATGCTCTGACCTCAGGCACCCCAGTCTCTCACATGAGCTGGGCTGGGCACATAGCAGGAGCCTCAAGAGGGCTTGCTGGTGGCCAGAGGCGCTACAGGAGCAGAGAACTCTTCCTCACTAGTTCCGCCAAGGCAGCAAGGAGGGGGAAAGGAAGGGGCTTGAGAAGTCCTTGAGTAACGGAATGAAAGTGATGCTGATGGGCCTCATTCGGCACAGTTCAGAGAAGGAAGAGCCCAGAGTCATCGCCACCTGTCCTCAGGGCCTGGCGTTCTCCCTCCTCCAGCAGTGAAGGTCACATGAGAGGAGCAGCGCCCCCACCAGCCCCTACCATCTACAAGGCACGGGAATGGAGAGAACACAGCTGAGGGAAACCAGGAGAAGGTGAGTCCTCGAGAGGGATGACGGTCCCAACACGGAGGGATGGAAAGGGGCTGGCATGTAGGAGGGGTCGCAAGGAAGCGACAGGAGGCTGAACGCGTCCCCCCCACACCCTGCTCCTCCTCCACAGGACACAGCGAGCTGCCTTCTGGGTGGGGTGGACCCAGCGGACCACAGCAGGAGACTGCAGATGCAGGAGAGCCACTGGGTGGTCTGTGCCCCTCCTGGGGACACCTCCTGCCAGACAGCACTCTCCACACAGCCACCTTGGTACCCAGATTCAGGTGGCTTCTTCCTCCTGGGCCCCTGGAGCCCAGATGTGTCCTGTCCACATGCACCCCCCTTGTAAAGAAGTCCCTTCCTAAACATTCCCCGAATGGCTGGAGTCCGCATGCCACCTGCTCCTTGCCAGGTCCCGGCTGACACAGACACACCCTGGGCAGCTACCTTGGAGGGAGGAGTCGGATGGCAGGGAGAAAGGCTGGGGCTTCTCAGGGGAGAGGCTTGTATCCCCCTCAGAGGTCAAGGACCCAGGCTGGGGGGTGGAAAGAGGGATTGGTGGGGAGCCTTGGGAGCAGATGCACCCCCTTTTGAAAGACAGCAGCCAGCAGGACCACCCAAGAGGGCCCAGCCCCCATCCCGCATGCACCTGGGCTCCCCCAGCGGCTGTCTCCCTAGCGTGCAGCTGGGCTCTGCCGCAGCTGTCCCGGAGGACAGCCCTCCAGACAGACAAAAGCTCTGCTGACGGCCGCAGGTGTCCGGGCTCTGGGCCTATTCTTAGAATGTAGGACAACTTTCTCCCAGAATAGACGAGACTCGCTAATCCAGGAGGGAGGCCTGGGAGAGATGAAGACGTCGAGCCTAGATATGAATTAGCTGTGAGTATATTATTTGAAGAAATGTTGAACAGCTAGGCAAATATTTGATACCTTGGAATCGGAGCCGCGTTTTCCTAGGTGGAGTGGCAGCAGCTGCCGGAGACGTCCCCCTCCCGCACTGGGGTACCTGGCTATCGCACCCGGTTCCCGAGCCCCCTCTGGCTGAGTGCTGAAAAGTAATTACCTCGAGAATTGTGTGCAAGACACAGTGTGCACACACACCAGACCCCAGGTTCCCAGGTTCCGGGACAGGGCTCTGTGCCTGAATAGATCCAAAAGTTCTTTCTTTCTTTCTTTCTTTCTTTCTTTCTTTCTTTCTTTCTTTCTTTCTTTCTTTCTTTCTTTCTTTCTTTCCTTCCTTCCTTCCTTCCTTCCTTCCTTCCTTCCTTCTTTCTTCCTTTCCTTCTCTCTCTCTCTCTCTTTTTCTCTTTCTTTCTTTTTACATTTCTATTTATTTATTTTATAGAGAGAGGGAAAG
>PVIA01005492.1:0-114543 GCA_004024845.1 Tonatia bakeri
GGGGTGAGGGATGAGAGCGCCTACGAGGGCACGTGAGACCCTGGCAAGCTCTCTCTTTCTCCCCACCCTGTGAAGACACAGGTCTTTGGGCCGGGGGAGAGCGCTCCCCAGACCCCCCTGGCCGGCACCTTGACCTCGGACTAGTGGCCAGCAGGACTATGAGAAGTCGTGTGTGTTGTGACTGCTGCACAGGGACCAAGACGGGCCGTCACATGAGGGGACAGAAACCCAGACCCAGTGCTCAGCCTGGAGCCTGGCCCAGCACAGCCAGCACTACATGACGGTGACAGTCTCATCAGCGTGGAGGCGCATTAGAAATATTAAGAGCAGCCCTGGCTGGTGTGGCTCAGTGGATGGAGCACTGGCCTATGAACCAGAGGGTCGCTGGTTCGAGTCCCAGTCAGGGCACAGGCCTGGGTTGCAGGCCAGGTCCCCAGTAGGAGGCACTGAAGAGTCAACCACACATTGATGTTTCTTTCCCTTTCTTCCTCCTTCCCTTCCCCTTTATCTAAAAATAAAATAAGCAAAACTTTTTAAAAAGCTAAAAAAAAAAAAGAACTGTTAAGAGCTGTGCTGAAGGACACTCAGGGCAGGACGTGTCCACCAGGGCAAGGACTTGGGACGGGGACTCACTCGGAATGGCTCCTTCCGGAGCTTTAACCTCCCCTTCCTTTTTCAGCCCTCCCACCTCGAGGCAGAACCAGGCCTTCTACCTACTGGTGTGAGAGTTACACTCCTGTGCATAGTCTAGTGTCCCCGCAAGTCACCTCCTGGTGTAGTGCGCCTCCCCAGACAGCACCTCGAGCCCTTGAGTGGAAGGGCTTGGCCCTGCAGAGCCCGGCGCACCTGGCCGGCAGGGGAGCGCTCAGCCTGCTTGACCATCTGCCGCTCCCTGAGGCTCCAGCAGGACCTTTCTCCTGTAGCAGAATCTCAGGAAGCCGGAGTGGAGTTTATGTTGCAGTGACAGGAAAAGACACCACCACCCATCACCACCCAGCGGGGGCCGCGGTGACCATGGCGACCACGCGGCCCTGCCCCTGGCGCCCGGGCGCCGCTCACCTTCGTATAGCCAGTCGCTGAGGCCGTTGTAAATGACGCCCTCCTTGCCCGTGGAGACCACGCGGATGGCCTGCTTCCCGACGTGGGCGCAGTAGTAGATGTTGTTTTCGAAGATAAATATCTAGTTCGGGAAGAGAAAACACGCAGTGTTAACCGAGAAAGAGGCTATTGGCAGGGAGCGCTTCCAAGTCCAAAACCAGCCGCGTGCGCCCTGCGTTTTCCTGGCGCGTGTATTTGATAGGACGGGGGTGGGGGCCTGTGGGCTCGCCCACGGCAGACAGAACCCGCATTTCACGCTCATCGGAGACTCGAACCCCACGTGGAACTCCACGTAGTTCACCCCACGTCGTCGTTTACTAGGACTGGATGATTTTGAGTGCTTCGACGTCAAATGCATTGACTATCTAAGCGATCCTAGTTCCTCTTAGCAGTTAAGGGCCGTGGGCTGGGGCACGGGAAGCCTGAGGTTTATTCAATCAATATTCATTAAAATTCATTTAGAGGCCCCTGCTCTGTGCACAGTGACAAAGAGGTGAGACATGTCACACGCTTTCATTCCACCTGCAAAAAGGACAAACGAACGGGGGAATGGCCCCGTGGGGATGGGTGGGGCTCCGGGAATGTGAGCTGGGTCTCCCCGGCTCAGGACGAGGGGTTCCCGGAGAGACCGAGAAAAGAGGGTTCCCTTGTGCAGAAACGGACCTGATGCAAAACGTATCACCTGAACCATTTCTAAGTGCTCGGTGCACCTTGCCCCGAGGCCACCACCACTGCCGTCTCCAGACCTTGGTCCCCGTCCCCAAATGCAACCCTGTGCCCATGAAACTTTCACACCCCTCCCTGCCTCCCCAGCTTCTGACAACCGCCACTGTGCTCCCTGTCTCTACAAACGTCAGGAAGGCAGGGACCTCCTGTAAGTGGAATCCCACCACTTGGCCCTTTTGTGACCGGCTTCTTTCTCTTCCTGTCCTCAAGGTGCCTCCATGTTGCGGCAGGTGCCAGAGTTTGGAGAAGGTGATTTTAAGCTGGGAGCTGAATGAGGGGCGGGGCAGAGAGGGGGGCTGGGAAGCCAGGTCCCACTGAAGGGAGATCTGAAGGGAAGGGCGGAAGCGGGACTGCCCTGACCGGGTGAGAGGAAGGGGCTGGAATGGAAGGTGGGGAGCGTCCATCTCCCAGAGCAGCAGGGAACCCTTGCCAGAGGCTTGGGAAGGGGCACCGGTGGGTGAGGCATGTGTCTGCAGAGGGAGGACCCAGCAGGTGTCTGTCTGTCCCTGTCCTCAGAAGGCAGAGCTGGACCACCAGCCAGGACAGCGGGCAGATCACCACCGGGGGATCACGTGGTGCTTGTCTTCCTCTGATTGGCTTCTCTCACTCAGCACAATAGTCTCCAGGTCCATCCACACGGTCACAAACAGTAAAAGATTCTTTTTCATGGCTGCATAGTAGTCCACTGTATAAATCACCACGGCCTTTCTTACCCACTCACCTACTGACAGGCCCTTGGGCTGATTCCAGATCTTGGCGATTATAAGTAACACTGCAATGAACATAGGGGTGCTTATATTCTTTTGAAGTGGTGTTTCGGGTTTCTTCAGATAGATTCCCAGAAGTGGAATCACTGGCTCATAAAGCAGATGCATTTTTAATTTTTCGAGGTATCTCCACACTGTTTCCCACAGGGGCCGCACCAGTCTGCATTCCCCCCACCAGTGCCTGAGGGCTCCCCTTTCTCTACATCCCAGGAGGGGCGATTTGCACAGTCCAGGAAGTGGTGGGGATATTGGCAATTCTTACTGCAAGGGCAAAGAAGGCAGCTTCCCCAGATCTCTCCGTCGGCGGGCTGGACCTGAAGGGACCGCCAGGTGCCCGGTTCTGCTCAGGCCTCCCGGAGCATAAAGTGTTCTCTCCACTCGGTAATGATGAGCTGGAACCCCTCCAGACACTGGGGCAGCTCCTAATCTAATTTCAGTAGCTGTTCTTATGAGTTTGCCTAAGGGGAAGATGTATGACAAAACTTTAACTTCTTTTATGTGCTCTAAGCCTGTAATAAATTTTCGAATCCAATGAGGCGGTAGCAATTAATCTAATGAGGAAGTAAAGCTGGCCACGACGGATGTTAAATCCGTTCTCACCTTGGCTTTCCTTCTAACGGAAGGAAACGGAAGGAGGGCGCTGTAAGGACTGTGTTTGCTTTGAAGCCATTTTACGTTTCCCTTCGGTCTGAGTAGAAGGTGCCCGAAGCTGTTGTGTTCTGTGGTCACACAACGCCAGGCCCTGGGGGGAGAAGTCCCGGGGGCTGGGCCTTGGCCGGCTCCCATATCCGGGCCGGTGGCTGGGTTTTCTCCACGGCTGTGCACTCGGGTGGCGCGGCACCTGGGCAGTGCAGGAGCCTTCCCCTGCCCAGGCGAGGCAGGTGACATCTGGAGGAGAGCACGCTCCGCCCCGTCCCTTGTCCTCCTGGCCTGGCATGTGAGGACAGCGGTTCCTCTCGGGTCACGGACTTCTTTTTTGATTGAGTTGGTTGGGGTGGCCGTGGCTAATAAAATGGTGTGGGTTCCAGGCGTGCCGTTCCGTAACGCATCGTCTGAATATCGTGCTGTGCATTCGCCGCCCCAAGTCCCGTCTCCTTCCGTCACCGTGTGTCCCCCTCGCCCTCTTCCCCTCTGGTCATCACCGCACTGTTGTCTGGGTCCACGAGTTATGTTTCTTTGCCTAATCCCTGCACCTCACTCGCCCAGCCCCCACCCCTCCCCTCTGACAGCTGTCGGCCTGTTCTCCGACTCTGTGGGTCTGTTTCTAGTTTGTTTCTCAGTTTATTTTATTCATTAGATTCCACATTTGAGTGAGGTCATGTGGAACTTGTCTTTCTCTGGCTGGCTTATTTCATTTTTTTTTGATTCACCAAGACCAACCCTGTCCCTCACTTCCAGGTGTGGTCATTCTGTCTCATCTCCTTGCATAGGAGGCGGGGACAGCACCTGCTGAGAGCAGTTTCGGTGCACCCCTCACCCCGAGCCACACGCCGATTCCAAGCGGAGATTTCATGAACCACAAACCAAATGCCCCGGCACTACTGAGTGATGTCTACTTTGCCGTTTTTACAACACACATCCCATTTTCATCAGCCTGATTTTTTATGAGCATTTTGACCAAATATGGTCATACATTCATGGATACAGTACGTTCTGTGAAAGTTCAATTAATTGCAATTCTTTGGAGAAATGTGAACTTGCAGTTAAATAGACTTTTCTGGGTTAACTGTCTAATTAAGGAAAAGATCTTTTTCAATTTCGGTCTTTATTTGGGAGCTCCTCTCCTGACTTATTAGCCAGAATGGCGCACACCACACGCAGTGCGTGCTGGCTGAGGACCTTGTACTGTCTCAACGCACGGATGTAAACGCCTCCTTTTCGTGCCCAGGGTTCTGGGTGACCTTGCAGAAAAGGGGGTTGGGTCAAGTCTACACCATTCCACACAGCCGTCTTCCTCGGTGAGTGACGTGTGTTTATCAGTATCACTCCCTTCCCTTAGGTGGGATGGAGAGAAACTGCACCGACAGGTAACATATTAGGTAGCTGGCGTGTGACCGATCGAGGCTTTCTTCACCTCTTCTGGGAATCTGAAAAGCTAATACGAGTTCAACGAACTCAGTAGGAATCCATGTTTGTGGCCCCTGACGTGTGCATGTGTGTGTGTGTGAATTGCGTGTCCATTTGCACCCTTGATATCTCTAGAACTGGTTCAGAGCAGATGACAGAGTGCCTGCCATGGGCCCACAGGGTGGTGGTCACAACAGGCTCCGAGAGGCACGCCTGGCAAAGCAGAATCTCCTTTTCTCAGGAGCCAGAGGGGGGACCATGGCTACCGTAGGGGGCAACTCTGCCTCTCGTTCTGGAAAACCAAGGCTGCAAGGGAAGCCCACGGGATAGCTCAGCGCCTGACAAAAAGCCGGGCGCGCAGCTCAGGGTGGAAGGATGACGCGGCAGGGACATGAGACTGGGAGTGGAAACCGAAATTCTAGTTGTGACGACCAGCTGCCCAGGTTGAGCAGACCTGGCTGCACGGCACACCCTTCTCCCGACAACACCGGGCTGGTGGGTTGAACTCCAAGATTTCCTCTGCCCCCAACGTTCTGGCATCCAAACATCTCATGAATATTTAGATCAGGAAGTGACCTTTGAGAATTAATTAGTGGTGCTGTTAACACATTTGTCTTCAAAAGAAAAACTGTGGGTCACGAAGCGGAAACTGAACATCCACCGTGGACCCAGCATGTGGCTACAGAGGAGGAAATAGATTCTTCAGTTACCATGCTGTCCTGGGTTTCTGGCTCTTCCTCATCTTGCAGACGCAGCTGGGTGGCAGGGACTGTTTATTACTATCACTTTTCCCTTGTTTTCTGCTGCTTCTGTGGGACGACCCATGTCCTGACCAGGCACGATTGGACTGACACTTTGCAGCAAGTAAGAATAAAAGATCTGGTTACATATTGCACCTCACTGTCCTGACACCACGAAAAGGGAGGTGTTAGCTCTGTTTTATCAAAATGAAACGCAGGCTCAGAAAAGCTAAGCTTTGACCCCAGGTCACAGAGCAGCTAGGAGGTGGGGGACACACCATGGGTCTCATCCCACGAGGACAGTGACTCCCCAAGGAGGCCTCGCCCGCAGCCACGGCAGCCGTGGGACGTGGAAAGAGATGCGAATTCTCAGGTCCCACACCGACAGGGCCGGGCGGGAGCAGGGCCTCCCGCGAGTCTGACGCACACAGATTTGTGAAAACCGGCTGCTCGCCTGGCCAGAAGCAATGCTGAGCAGGCCCACTGGTTGGAGCAGACGTGGCTGGGCCTTCACAGGAGGGAGGGACAGTCTGAACAAAACGCATGGATTTGGACCTGAAAACCCCCTAAAAGCGCCAAGGCTGTCAGGACAGTCACTGCCTGGTAGACACCGTCCGCCCAAGGCGTGTCCCCAGCCCGCACGCCTCTTCCCACGGCAGTGAACGCCCAGCCCCATCGACGCCAAAGGGGCGAACGGACTTCCCAGTCGTATCTTCCTGCTGTGACAGGAAACCCGCTTCTCTGCTGACCCCCAGTGGGAGTTCTGGGCGTCCCTGCAGGAGGTCTACACCAGAAGATCTTTGGCCCCTCCCCCGCACAGCAGACTCACTCCCAGCTACAGGTGTCCCCGCCTGGGTCCCCAGAGTGGCGCATGGTATTCGATGTGTCACGGTGCTCCACTTGGGGTCTATTAAAGCCAGCAGCGCCCTTCCGGGACCGTGCCCGCCCATCCCATGCAGGCCCCTGCCTGGGACACTTGCAGGGGGGGACGGTCTCAGACTCTGGGTGTCAGACTCTGTCCATCTCCATGGTGACAGGCTAAACAGCCCCTGTTTCCCCGGTCACTGGGGGCTCACCTCACAACCTGGCCGGTAGATTATTCCAGGTCTTTGAAGCTCTGTCTCCTTGGGCTCTTTCTCTCTGAGCTGGCTGCTCTCATTAGCACCTCGCCAGAGCATGAGGGGAGACATCAAGGGGCGTCTGGCTCAGAGGTCTGCAGCCTTTGGCACGTGTGTCCTGAGGCTGTGGCCAGCTCCAG
Organism: Tonatia bakeri; assembly: GCA_004024845.1. Taxonomy (NCBI): domain Eukaryota; kingdom Metazoa; phylum Chordata; class Mammalia; order Chiroptera; family Phyllostomidae; genus Tonatia; species Tonatia bakeri. The sequence goes on from PVIA01005492.1 coordinate 6,657, forward strand.
GCTAGACTATGAGGCTCTGAGGCTATTCCTGCTACTGTCTGCTCCCCCCTCTGTGGCCTGCCATTTTCTGAAATTTCTACACCAAGCCAATACGAGGTCAGCGGACCAAGAACAAAACCAGGAAATTCACGGGAAAGATATCACGGGCCTTATTAATTCATGGAAAAGAATAGATGTACTATTAAATACATGTTAATTTAATCAACCGTGGGATGTAATTAAATTGATGCTGATTTAAGTAACGAGGCAATTGAATTATATCGGCAAAAAAAAAGTTTAATCGTAGCATTAGAATTATATGTATTTTTTTAACCGATCAAGCCCAGTGCTGGGGAGGAAGACGTCAGAAAGAGTGATAAAAGTTGGATGACAATTTGCACACGTGGATCAAGAGAACTCAAGGAGTGTTGGGATTTCTTGGCCCAATATTTCCACAAAAGGAACTGTTCAGGGCCAAGGCTGGAATATTCCAAATAGTGCAGAGGTCCGACAGGAAAGCGGTGAGCTCGACTTTTGAGAATCCAGTCAACATGTTATGTAACCATTCAAAAAGCATGAGCACAACAGGAATTTAATGGCCTAAGATGCTAATCGTGTCAGTGATCGGGGAGGCTGGGGTACGAAGCCGATTATTGAAACTATAAAAAAGCGCAAACTCAAACCCCAGGAGTAACCGTCTCTGCGTACTGGGATGCTGGTGTGATCGTAGGAAGTTTCCTTTCCTATTTTCCCTGATTTTTACTTTCTATGTTCTGTAGCATTTCTGTAACAGAGAAACCAATCAAAAAGAAAAAGAAATCAGATACCTAAAGTGAGCCTGGTGCCCAAACTGGGAACTGGGGATGACATACCGAACATGCCTCTGTCCTACCCAGTGGGGCACCATGTGGCCTGGGAGGGGACCTGGAAGCTGGCGTGGGCCACACGAGACTGGTGCCCATGGAGCCCCAGGGCACTGCCACGGAAGGGGTGGGTCCCGACCCAGGAGCCCCGGAGGGGGGTCTGACTCGGACGCGCCCCCTTCCGTGGTTGGCAGTCTCTCCATCGCTGCCTCTGTCTGCAGACAGGTCCCTAGGTCAACGGTAGTTCCCCTCCGAAGCGACAGTCCACAGTCCCCAGATGTGGCGAAGACATAGGGGCACCCAGCCCTGGGGTGTCGAGGTGTCCTTAATGGTGAAGGGCCCCAGCCCGGCCCCGAATCCCCTCTGTCAGAGCAGCCCCACGTCTCCCCACCGCCCCCCTGCGGGAGGAATCCTGGGGACCTCGGGTGGGTGCCGCCCTTTGTCCCAGGGCTGGGGTTGGAGGGACCAGGTGAGAAGTGAGGGTGCCTGAATGAGCAGCGTGGCCCTCCACGTGGTGCTGGGGCGTGGGGCCAGCTGGGGACACACGGTCTGGCCCTGGCCCTCGGACACAGCCCTGGCCACTGCCAGTCACACATCCTGAAGTGTTAGGTCACTGGAACCTCCCCAGGGAGGCAGCTTGGGGCTCAGGCAGCCTGGACCTGATGCAGCCCTGAGAAGCTGCAGGGTGCTCCCGAGACCAAGGCCCTTGTCCATTGGGGACACAGTGTGGCCTGGGTGATGCATTTAGGAAGAGCTGGGTTCATGGGGGACGGGCATTCCATGTCCAGTCCAATTCCCTTTCCCTTTCATCCCTAAATACCACACCTGGGGCCTTGGGGGCCACCCTCTCCAGCCCCCACTTCGTGAGGCTCAGTGACCAGAGTGTCAGGAACCTTCTGGAACCCAGTGTCCCGTTCTCCCTGCAGGCCCCGAGGGTGGCATCCTGCCTGGGGTCCCTTCTCCCTGCCGCACCCCCTGAGTCTGAGATGCAACCAGAGTCACTGCTGACTCGGCCCCGTGGATGCAGACCCCTGACCCCAGGCCCTCACTTTCTCCACGATTGGCAGGGTGCATGTCCTGCCTGCTCACACCCGGGCGCGGTCACCGTTCTGCCATTCAACAATGTCAACACAGCCTTACAAACGCTTGCCTCCGGCGAGCCCGCCCTGGGCACCGCTCCCACCCCAGGGGGTCGGAGGAAGCTGAGGTGCAGAGGAGGTAAGTGATCTGCCCGACGGGGCGGCTGGGGCCGTGGGCTCCGGGGTCCAGCTCTGCGGCCCTGGCACCGCCCAGCGTGCTCTGCGACCGTGGGCCTGACTCTGTGAGCCACACCGGGCAGGCGCCGCCCCCCATCTGCCCAGCTGGCTGGGCCGAGGGAGGACATCCTTGGGCTCAGCAGGGAGCATGTGAGGGAACAGTTTAATATGCAGCCAGGCCTTCTGCTGCACTTGGTAATTAGCACTTCTGGAAAATCAGTGCCCTCCGAAATTTCAGCGAACTAAAAGCGTTAATTAAGAAGGCAAAGGCTTGAACTCCTTATCGTGTCAGGAGACTTCCAGCTGCGTAAGGTCACCTTGTGTCATGGCAATGTGACTTGGAGAGACCTAGGAGAAGGGACTGCAGGGGGGCCTTCCTTCCAGGCCCTGGGCACTCCTCACTCTCAGGGGACAGGCTGCGTCCCAAACAGCTGGACTCCAATCCCCACTCCATGGAGGAGCGAATGCCTCCCAGAACTCCCCTTAGGAGCCCAGTTGCCGCCTGGGATCCTTCAGAGAGACTTCCTGACAGGCAGACTGTAGCCGTGAGTGGGAAAACCAGGGGGAGAGAGCAGAGTTCTTGAAGGAAAGTGCCACTCCCCACGGGGCGGAGGAGAAAAGGAGGGTGGGTTACCGGGCTTTCAGCACCCCAAATGAACCTCAAATCCACAGGCGAGTCCACCTCCTTAGAATCTGCAGCTCCTCCTGAAGTCACAGGAGTTACGATCAGAAAACCCAGACTCTCAAAGCCCCCCAAGGGTGTCGGTCTCCACCTTTCTTCACCCTCAGACTGTTACTGAGTGACTTCTCCCCAAACACTACAAATGTCTTCCGCCCAGGAGGGCAAAGCCTACGAGAAAAAGGAGGAGGAAGGGAAATCGTGGAGATTCCCAAACCGACCTCCCCATTATTTCTTACGCGGTCACTCCAACATGGTTTGATTGTGTCTACTTCCTCAGACTCCCAATCAGCATGCAGAACAGGGCTCTCACTCATGCCCGTGTTACGGATGGGGATGTTGACTCGGAAGGTTCAAGGTCAGAAAAGCTACCGGGGTTGTCTGGCTCTAAAAATCTATGGTTTTCCATTTTGTAATTTTTCTCACTGTGTGAGCAGAAAGGATGATATCTTGGCCCAGACTCAGGATATTATTAGCTTTCTCCTTCCTCGTCAGCACCAAGGACGGCACCGGCACTGACGGCAAGGAGAGCCGGCTGCCCGGGGGTTGTTGTTTCAGGGACCTTGGCGGCGTCCCCGAGACCTTGCCACTCCGTGTGCAGAGGGGGAAACCGAGGCTCAGGCCTCATTAGTATATGTGGTCCTACGAGGCATAGGGCTGGGTGTGCCCACTGGGGTGGGTTCTCCCCAGCGTGGGAAAGGGCTGCCTGCCACACCCGCCTGCAGGGTGGGCTGCGGAGCTACAGAATCACAGCTCCTTTTATTTTACTCAAAAGCAAATATACAAAACAAAAAACACAGAACCCAAACAATCCCCTTTTTCCCTGGCCTGGTGGCCCTGGTGGTTGGAGCATGGACCCGTGCACCAAAAGTTTCTGGGATCATTCCCCTATCGGGGTGCATTGGTGAGGCAACCAGCTGATGGATGTTTCTCTCTCTCTCCAATCAACAAACATATCCTTGGGTAAGGACACTTTTTAAATAAAGAGTATCCCTTTTTACGTAAACAGGGGTCCCTGATGAGGGACATCGGTACTGCTAGTCTAAACGGAACTCCTGCTGTCCCAGCCCGGACGAGGCGGCAGGCACAGAGCCGGCAGCCATGGAACACACCGCGGTCAGTTACTCCGCCAGGTCCTCTGGCCTTTCTGGCCCAAGGCTTGGGCTCCTCCTCTCTGTGGCAGAGGGAGAGGGGCAGGGTTAGGGGCCGTCAGACTGTCTCCTGGTCCGGATGCCAGCGTGTGAAAGAGAGCCGGACACGGAGGAATTTCGTGACTGTGCACTTGAATTCTTCTCCGTGCACACCACCTACCAAGCACATGGATGGAGACTGCCCTCTCTCTCTCTCTTTATTGTTCTTTTCATATCGCTCTGGCGTAGCGATGGTCTTTGGGAATAGATGACATCGCTCAATTTACAGCATTCAGTTTTTAGTAGTGGCCGCAAACTGCCCTTTTAAAATTTTTTCCTACATGGGAGGTGGGTCAAGGCAGTGGTGGCCAGCGGACGGAAATTGTGCAAATGCTGCTGAGTGAATTGGGCTGCAGACGATCCTCACCACGGGGAAGAGATCGGAGGGCATGAAAGCAGGGTTTTCTTCTGTCCTCAACGCGGTCCCTGTTTGCAAACTGGGTTATAAGGAGCCCAAAGGCGGCCACGGGGGAGAAATGCACACAGGGCTTTCTGTAGGGTGACTTGCGGGGAGGAAGGCCAGTCCGTCTCCGGCGCTCCTCCCGATGGGCGGGGACGGTTGGAGGTAACTAGTCCCGGCTGGTAGGACCCCTTCCCACCTTCCCAGAGGTTGGGCTGGCTCCACAAGGGGGTTGTGATGGCACCCTGGCCCCTCAGACACCCTCCACCTTTGTCTTCTGTTCCTGGCAGAAAACAGTTCCTGAGAGTCAGGGTGCAAACCCATGGCGCCCACAAGTCCAGTGTTGGGTGGATTCGCCCAGGGCAGGAGGGCCGTGTCTATGTAAGGGTTTGTCACCTGTGCACCAAAGCTGAACCGATGTCCCTTCTGGGGAAGAACTCCAGATGCACGGGAGAGAAACATCGATAGAAGAGAGTAGCATCTGTCGGTTGCTTCCCACAGGTGCCCAGATTGGGGATGGGACCTGTAACCTAGGCATGTGCCCTGACTGGGAATCGAACCCATAACTTGTTGGTGTACAGAACGATGCTCCCACCAACTGAGCCACCCGGCCAGGGCTCAGGTGTTCGTTTTGATGGATATCTGAATGCAGTCAACATGGGGTATTCTACACTGCCTGGGTGAGTGTCTCATAACCAAGCCCTGTCACCTAATTGTACTTCCTGAGTTTACGTGGACAAGGGCCTCGGTGCCAGGAGGCCCCACGGAGGTGTCTGTGGGCCAGTGAGACAAGACAGTGAGCTTGATAATGGAGATGCACTCTCCGGCCTGGCGGAATGACGGTAAGACCAGGCTTCTGTGTCATTCCACAGAAGGTGTCTCAGGAGGTCAAGCCACGAGACCTCGTGGGCAGTGGGGTCAGCACCACGGCACAGGCAGCAGCGTCATCGGTGCCCTTGACGAGATGCGACCGCCACGGCGTTCGTGCTGCCAGGCACTGCATGTGGGTGGCGCTGCTCCTCAGTTGGTGGGTTTGTAGAACTGCTGGAGGTAATTATATTTGTTTTCCTAAGGAATACAAATGTATACTGAGTTTTGGGTTTGTTTCCATTTAGGTGACATTTTAATGAAGTGGCTTAAGTCAAATTCAATAATGTGATTTGCCACATTAGTAGGTTGGTTTTACTCAGGAACATAGATGCAAAAGTCCTAACAAACATTAGTTTTTAAAATGCAGCAAAATGTGTATATATAAAGAAAATACACTCCCGCTGGTGTGGCTCAGTGGCTTGAGCGCCAGCCTGCGAACCAAAGGGTTACCAGTTCGATTCCCAGTCAGGGCACATGGCTGGGTTGTGGGTCATGTTCCCAGTAGGAGGCGCTCAAGAGGCAATCACACACTGATGTTTCTCTTCCTCTTTTTCTCCTCCCCTTCCCCTCTCTCTAAAAATAAATAAATAAATTAAAATAAATAAATGTGTAAAAGAAAGAAAATACTGCATCCTAACCAGCAGGCCGATCCTGGGAACGTGATGGGTTCCCGGTGATCCATGTGACTCGCCTCACAGACAGATCGGAGGTGAAAAGCTTCTGCGTCCAAGGCTGTGACCACGACCACGACCATGGACGCAGATCACACACTGAATCTGGAATCCATTCAACATAAAGAAAGAGGAGTCCATTCACCAGAGGCCACAAGAGCAGCAGCCAAACCAAACGAGGAAATGAACAAAACTCCCGAACACGGGAGAACAGGAAAGGACGTTCCATGACTGATGAGGGCATTGAGCGGCGTGTGCCTGCTGCACCTTCACTACAGGGTGGGGCTTGAAGGCGGCTCTTTCACCAAGGATGGGACTTCCTCGACCACCACCAGCCCGTTCACCATGGCGCTGGGTGCCGGAGAGTGAGGCAGGACAGAGAAGCAGAGAGCACACGGCGAAGGGGACCTTAACCACCGACTAGAGCCCTGGCCGGTGGCTCAGCTGGCTGGAGCATCGCCCCATCCACCAAAGGGCTGCGGGGTCGTTGCCCGATCGGGGTGTACAGCTCACCACCAATAGGTGTTTCTCTCTCTGCCTCTGTCTCTCTGTCTCTCTCTCTCTCCAGGACCCGTAAATACGTGTTTGGGTGAGGATTAAAAAAACTAAGTGGAAATAAAGAGCACATCTGCAGACGGGACACCGGGTCTCTGCAGTGGGACCTGCGTATCTATAGTATAATCGGCTGCCACCCAGTCCCGGAAACCTGGGTCAAGTCCACAGACACCACAAAGGCTGCTGAGTGCAGAGCAAGCCCCGGAAGTGTCCCTGACCCACGGACTCAGTTACGTCCACGTCACAACAAGGGGTGGCATGTTATTCGGGGACCCGTAAACACCAGGTAAGGCTCTAGGTGAAAAGCGGACCAGAAGCCTGAGGAGAGCTCAGAGCAGCCACGTGCCTGGTGGTGGTGGGGGGCGGGGCAGGGGCGGGGCGGGCACGGCTTGGCCAGGTGCCAAGTTGCAGGTGTACTTCACGTGTATTCTTTAGTCTTTATAAAGAGTTTCATTAGTAATGAGATTAGGATGTTACAAAATTATTACTATACAGGGTCTGGCAGAAGTAAGGCCTGCTTGAGTGTGGTCAGTAGGGTAATAATAGGGGTGTAATAATTTATAGTTTTAATGATATCATTTCACTTAAAATGTCATATACAGTGCTTGAGTGTGATCTTCTTATGTTTCAGAATTACATGCTTATTATTTTATAATAAAAAGGGGGCATGACCTGGTTGGTGTGGCTCAGTGGATTGAGCACTGGACTGTGAACCAAAGGGTTACCAGTTCGGTTCCCAGTCAGGGCACATGCCTGGGTTGTGGGCCGGGTCCCCAGTAGGGGGCGTGAGAGAGGCAACAACACAATGATGTTTCTCTCCCTCTCTTTCTCCTTCCCTTTCCTTCTCTCTAAAAATAAATAAATAAAATCCTTTAAAAATTTAAGAAAAGTAGGGGCCATTATTTGTGCTGGACCCTGTATATTATCTTGGTATTTCGGATCATATAACGTACATTTAAAACAGAAGATAGTTTAAATGTAGGAAACTAAAAGAAATGCTTAGGTCATGCCCTGGGGAAGTGGGGAGGGGCTGTCATGCGGGACTCAAGGCCCTTCTTTCTCCTGGGGGGGGAAGCATTTTATTCCGATGGTGGGGGCGTATAGTGTCTTATCTGAGGTTCATTTAAGGGACCTGCAGAGAATTCAGACAGAAATATCACAGTGAGGTCAATGTCTCCTTTCCATTTGGGATGCTAGGAGGGGGAGAGATAAGGGAATTAGATTAATTACTCCAGGAGATCTTTCCTGATAAAGTGTCTAGATGCTGCAGGGAAGAAAAAAAAAAAAGGCCCTTCCGGGTGGCCTTGCATGCAAACACCGTCATTCACGGGAATAAAACAGCACGTTATATTTGAGAGATCTTTCAAAGACTTTCCACCGACACCAACTCATCTGCTCTTGAGCTAAGTCCTTCCGGCGTTTCAGCTGAGGCTGGGCTCAGACCCGCCTAGCGGCAGGCAGGTGGGCAGCCGGGACACGGCCTTCGGCTCTGACTCGGTGGCCAGCGCCCACGCTTGGGTGAGTGGTTCGCATCGCCTGAACTTCTGGCCCCTCGCTGCTGAAGGCAGACTTGGGGAACAAAAAGAGACAGTATACGCGAAACGCCTCGCGCGGGTGCGGAGACCGGCGCATCATGAGCCCCGAATAAAGGCCCGCTTTGCGGTCAACCGGGACGTCCCAGCCGATGCGGCCACACGGGGGGCTCCTCGAGGTCTGGACTCCGGCGCCTGTGGGCTCGGGCTGTCCTTCCCTTATCCACAGGTCCCAGGGCAGGAAATCACACAGGAGCGATTAATGCTGCACAGATCACCTATTGGTGTGGGCGGTGGCTCCTCCCCAAGGGCTGGGAGGAAGAGAAGATAAACAACTTCTAATATCTTAATCTTTTTTTTTTTTTAAATCCTCACCCAAGGACATGTTGATGGATTTGAGAGGCAGAGAAACTCGGATGTGGGAGAGAAGCACTGATTGGTTGCCTCCTATACATGCCCCAACCGGGACTGAACCTGAGACCTAGGCATGTGCGTTGACTGGGAATCGAACTTGCAACCTACTGGTGCATGGGACGAAGCTCCAACCGACTGAGCCACCCGGCCAAGGCACATCCTGAACTTGACTTTGCATGGAGCTGACCGGCCAGGACCTGGCGTGCTGCTGGCAGCTGCCCAGTCTCGCCTGTGGCCCTCTCGGGGCACAACGGCCTTTGGGATGTGACGCTTTCACCGGAAGTGTTCTAGTGACCGGCAACTGTGGACGTCACACAGTCCTTTGTCACAGGCCTGGCGACTGAAAACAGAGTGTCAGCTCCTTTGTGGTGAGAAGCTAGAACTGTGAGCACGAGGCTCGGGAGTGATTGACAGAGGCCGCCCAGCCCGTCCTGCCGCCCCACTCTGTCTGCCTCTTGGGTTGACATACGCAGATACCTGAGTGCAGGGACCAGCTGCACGGGGTGCAGGCCGTGGTCCTCACACACGCTGGTGTCGCTGAGTTCAGACTGTGTTCATCTGAACACTCGCCCAGTGCTGGAACCCCTTTCACTAAACCTTCGTCCCGCTGCTGAACTCTTGGCCAGCGTCCTGGTTGGGTGACTGGGGCAAGGGGTTTGCAGACTCTGTCCCCTCACGGGGATGTCACAAATAATGCTGCTGTGTGTGCTATTCACGTCACAGGATGGGGGAGGCAGGGTGACCGACTGCTCGCTGGGCCGGCTTCCGGCCGACGCCGATTTCTTGTTCAGATTCGACTGGACAGGGACGTGGGTGGCGGTGACGGCCGTGTGGCCATAGATGAGGGTCTGTGACCCGTCTGTCTGGAGCAGCCACCTCACTGCCCCATGAAGGGTTATTTATGCTCTTATGATGCCATGCCTTTGGGCGGGAACGTTTTGGAGTCAACTAATCTCGTCACGCAGGGACCCGGGACATTTAAAGGACGGACTCGCTTAGCAGGCCGACCACGCAGCTGGTCCCGGGGCCTAGATTTATGGGAAAGAGCAGTGACTTCAGAGGACACGTCGGTGACTCTCGGGTCATTCACTGTTCACAGTGAATCTGAAGGGACGTGAGCTGTGGGCTGCGGAGAAAATTAGGCTGGTCCAGTAAATGCACGCACGTGTGACAGTGATTTTTTTAAACTTTGGAAGTTTCTGGGAATTGCGCCGAGCCTGCGCTCTAGCAGGACGTGACAGGAGGTCAGGACTCACTCGGTGTCTGAAAGGGTGAGGTTTAAGGGAGGGGGGACGCGAGCTGTGGGTGTAAGTGGCGAATCAGCCAGCTTCTGCAATAGGTGGAAGCGCAGAAAAGCGTGTGAGCTTGGGGCTTATGCTTCCGTTCGAAAAGGCGACGGATTTTCATGGCATGTCAGCGATTCTCTGTAAATGAGCCCCTGGTGCAGCCGCTGGGGCTCACTCTGTGGTCCTCGACGGTCAAGGCCACACTATGGGCTGTGAATGTGTCAGGACCAGAGGCTCTCAGGAGACGCCAGTCTCCTGGGGAAGACGAGTGAGAGTGCGTGGGCCATCACCGTGCTTGTGCCCACAGTGGTGGGTAGGCCAGAAGGGCCTGCCCAGCCGGTCCTGGCTGCAGGGTGAGGGTCTGGGCGCATTTCCCGAGCGCAGGGAGGGCTGGGTGGAAACCTCCCTCTGAGGGAAGGCCGGGAGGCTTCCACTAGGCGAAGGAGGTTGGGGTGGGGGCAGGGGTGGAACCGAGTGTGTTCTGGATGAAGGGACAGAGAATACAAAGGCATTGAGGTGGCAGAGGGTCTGGGATGGTCGGGTCCTCAGCCAGGGAGGGGGAGACGGCAGGGAGAGCCTTCCGGGAAGGGTTATGGAGTTCAGACTCTGTCCAGCGCCAGGCAGCTGGGGGAGGATTTCACATAGGAGCAGGGACAAGATCCTCCAGGGACTGAACAGAGAACATTCTGGTGCAGGGGTAGTTTCTGGGAGGGCAATGAAGCAGGAACCCGGGTGGGAGGGGCTGGGGGCGTGGAGAGGAGGTGAGTCTATGATCTCAAGACTGTGTGTCAAGTTGGGGGTGAGGAAGGCAGAGGGGTCAAGAACGCCAGCTCGGTGACTCGGGCCACTGAAGAGACCAGAACTTTCCTCGGGGAGGCAGTGATGAGTTCGGGTGAGGGGGCGGCTGAGGCCGGGTGCTGAAGAGGAGCTGGGTGGAGGCCTGGCAGGTGCGGCACCTTCGGGGGCAGACACAGGACACGCCCCGGCCGGAGGCTCAGGCGGGCACCTTGGGGGGCCACGCCAGACTGGTGTGCTGGCCCGGACACACTGACTTATACACACTCTCCAATCAGACCCGGCTGAGGACATTGTAAAACGTAATAATTCCTTACAGCTGTCGCAGCCATTACGCTAAAATCTGAAACCATTCAGATAACTGATTAGGTTTCCACCCCGAAGAACAAACAGAAAAATCGATGCACTAATTTGCCGATTGCTCGTTAGAAATGGAAATAGCTGAACTGGAATGTCGCCGTGACACACATAAGAATAAACACAGTTTAAAACAAATAAAACCGTGCCTGTTCTTCTTTTTTTTATCTCCTTCACTGATTTCCTCGGCTCACTTGTAGCACTGTCTATTCACATGCAGACCTGGTGTTCCCCGGGGGTCACACAAGTACAGAGAACCTCCTGGACGGCAGGAATCACCGAGCCCAAGGGCAGAGAGACATCCTGGTGAGGAAGGGTTGCTTAAAAAGGAGAGTATTACTGTGTTCATAACCCCAACCCTACTGAGGGCTAAGTCCTGCCTGGGAAGTCAGCCGAAAATGGAAGGCAAGAGGAACCATTTGCCAATAATGGATTTAGATGTTGCTAACGTGTTGCCAACAGTTCCCGGTTGCCTGTGTTTCTAGGGAGCTAAACAGTTTGTGCCGGTTCCCCACCCTCTCCGGGATGTTTGCCAACCCAGACGCAGTAACCCGGGGAGGGGGCTGGAGGAGGGAGGGATACCGACAGTGAGGCCCCGCTCTGCCCTCGGATATCAGACAGACCAGAACCCCCTTTGGGGTCTGGGAGGGACAGGGATGGGGCACCTCTGTCCTCTGAAACTCCCAGGGAAAGGCACGGAGTCCCCACCGTTCGGCCAGGATGCTCAGCCCGGCCCGCTCTTCCCAACAGGTTTTACCGGCAAACCTCACAGCTTCACTCTGAGATCTCTCGCAGCCTAACAGACACTTCAGGAAAAACTGTCGGACTCAAACATCCAGAACCCCCTCCATGGCGGGGCTCGTGATCTGAACAGCTAGGCTATTTCAGTACCAGACCTGTTGTCAAATCTTACATTTTCTAGGTGAGAACATCACGTTTTTCCAATTTCCATGAAGTTTGCACCTGGCGTCCATAAGTCCGACACTTAATTTTATTTTTCCTCTTGGATAGCATCCACGTGACGATTCTTTGCCGTGAACTGACTGACGCTTTGTTCAACGCACAGAGCCCCGGGCCACGGAAAAATCAAGTGCGATGAAAACCATTCCCATTCCTCGTACAGCTCCTGCTGGGCCTGGGAAGGAAGCTACTCAGAGGCGAACTGGCTGAAGGAGAAAACAGTGGCCTGCGATGAACTGTCACAGGGGCAGGGACTGACAGTGGTTTCGAGGCAGAAAGAGTCACGGTTACTCCACGGAGGCGAGGGGGCGGGGCCCTTGCTGTGATATTTTCCAACTGTGAAACGTTTTCAGAATGAAGACAAAGAGGTGTTCCCTCCACCCGCACGGGAGAGGGGCACAAAATAGCCCCTTAGAGCCCACTGGGGGCACTACGGAGAATTCCGAGCCGAGCGCACACCCAGTGGCTGCCAGGAGAAACCTGGGAACATCTGGAACCTGCTCTGGCCGCAGGTGGCAGGGTCGGCTCTGCCCAGGGCTACAATGTAACTGCGGCCTCCACCCTCCGCCTGCAAGTCTAAAAAGGTTATTTTAATTTATGACTGCCTTGTTACATTGTCTCAGAAATCTATCACGGAAGGCGCTGCTCCTTAATGCAGAGAACTCTGCTCCTGCTTTTAAATCGCCTTTGATGGATTATCTTGAAATTCTCTAACTTAATATCACCCGGGCTGATGCGAGCACCCTCCGAAATTAGATTCTTCCTAAGAAATAATACACTGCTCCATCACAATCGAATTAGGGGTGCCGGGAGGCGGAGGGCACAGCTTACCCTCAGACCAACATTCCCAACGAGGTCAGGTCCCGATTTCAGCCCCAAGTCCACCTGCTTCTCAGCCTGACTTTGGCTTCTGAGTGAGTTCCGGGAAGTCGCTCTCAGGGGTCGCAGCCCAGATGCGGGGGAAGGTCACGTTTGCAAGGTGCTTTGAAACCCACGGAATCAAAGACCCTGTCGTCCCTGAGGACTGTTTGCCTCAGACTGCCCCCACCCCCACCCCAAAGCCTGCCCTCCTGCTCACGCGGCTGGAACCCATGTCTGTTGAGTGAGATTCCTAAAACTCATTGCTGATGACAGATTTCCTTTTCTTTTTCATTTTCAACAAAACTATAGTGTGGCTGTATTCAAGGAACTTTTGGAGATGGGTCACATGCCCACAGGTCTGGCCAGGCCGAAACAATGATCTTTCCCCACATGCCAGAACACCCCAGACAGCGTACTTTTAGTGTTAATGTGACTGATGGGATGATATATCCCCCTGTGTTTATACAGCCTATCTATTCTTTAAATCCTCACCTGAGGATTTTATTGATTTTAGACACAGAGGAAGAGGCGGGAGAGAAACATCCATCAGTTGCCGTCCATACCTGCCCAACTAAGGATCGAACCCATGACCTTTTTCTGCGTGCTGGATGATGCTCCAACCCACTGAGCCACCCGGCCCGGGCAGCCCACCTACTATTTTGGATGGCTTTGCGAGAGCTCATCCTATGGGTGTGTGATACTTCCCCAAAGGGCTCCCTAGACGCACCGAGGGTGTTTCCAGACTTCAGAATCATTGCAGGTGACTTTTGCTAATGTCTTTGCTGACGTCATTTTGTCTGTTTCCATGTAGGAATGTCTTCTTGACTCTTCCTGTGTATTTTCATCATTAAAAATAAGAGATTTTATTTATTTTTAGAGGGAGGGGAGGGAGGGAGAAAGAGAGGAAGAGAAACATCAGTGTGTGGTTGTCTCTCGTGCGCCCCCTACTGGGGACCTGGCCCACAGCCTAGTCATGAGCCCCGACTGGGAATTGAACCAGCGACTCTTTGGTTTGCAGGCTGGCGCTCAATCCATTGCGCCACACCAGCCTGGGCTGCTTCCATGTGTTTTGATGTCCCTGCTCCTCAGGGCACCTTTGGGTGGAAGGAGAAAGCCCCATCATCCTCCCTAATTCCACTCATTTCCTACCTATGAGCAGTGGGTGGCTGGGCCAAGCTGGCTGGTCCATCCGACCAGGTTAATCCCCAAAACTAAGTGTTTTCTTGAGTGCAGGGGAATGTGGACGCCGCCAACTCCGATGGGGCCTTGAGCTGGTGCCACACTGTGTCCACACTGAAGGGCACCCTGGCCACGCCGGCAGCTCACCCGCCAGCCCAGCTCCATCAGTTAATGGAGGACCCATAAGGCCGTCTCCATCCCTGGGAATTAATTTCGTGGCTGCTGTCACGGACTTCAGTGCCCGTGATGAATGTTTTTACAATGAATACCAAATTAACCCAAACTGATTAGAGGCTTTTATAAGTTATTAATGGGATGCCACCTCAGCCTGGGCCTCGCCGTGGAGGCGGCGTTTCGTGAAATAATCTCTTCTTGCTGGAAAAATCAATCTTGCTCCTGCTGCTGGATTTGTCAATGCTGACACAATGCTCCCTGCCCGCTGTGTTACTTACAGTGGGCTGAGCGGCTGTGCCCTCGGGGACGACTGTGGTCAAGGGAAGCTCGGCCACCCCATTTCGGCTTAGTCCCTGGTGGCTTTCCCGGGAAGGGGGGACTGACCAGTGGGGTCTGGGCCTGGGTGCTCTGCTTCACAGGAGGGCCCCACCGCAGCTTTGAAGAGATATGATGGACGTGTAACAATGTGTGAGTTGAAAGAGTGACAAAACCGTTACCACCACAGTACCAGCTGACACTTCCCTCCGATACATAATCAGTTTCCTAAGTCAGCCGGGGAAAGACAAAGACCGAGTGATCTCACGGACGGGCAGAGTCTAAAAAGCCAGACCGGCAGAAACCGGGCAGAGTGGTGGTCACTGGGGCAGGGGTGGGGGGCACAGAGGAAGGGAAAGGGGGAGGCGCTGGTTCAAGGGCGGAGCTTCCGGTTAGAAGGTGAGCACGGTCTGGGATTTGACGTCCAGGCGGTTGACGGGAAACACAGTCTTTTGGGACTGGCAGCAGAGCAGGGGGTCACCGCTGTCACCCCAAGGGACAGACGCTTGCAGACCCACGTGAGACTGAAGACTTGGAAGAACAGTACCTGGTGGTGCACCTTGCGAACGGCACCCTCCGAGGTGAGGGGGACTCGGAAAAGACACTGGGCCCCTCAGGTGCCCTCCCAGCCCCCACCGTGTGTCCTGCGTGACCCGCTTCACCCAGGGCAGCCTCGGCCACCCTCAGGTCCTCGTCCGACTGTCACTGGATACGATTCCTATTTTCCCTCTCATTCTCTACACGTTGGTTCAGTCAAGTAGCAATCCTAACAGCGACAATAACAATAAAAACCACTGTCTACCGAGTACTTTTTTTGTACCTGGCTCCGTGGCATACAATCTGGACAGATGAACTTAGTCCACTCGGTGGCCCCTGTGTGGATCGTGGTGTCATCCCCACTCTGTGCCACCACGCCTTCAGCGCCTGCCGTTACCAAGATCTGAATGTTCCCCTTGGACTCCAGACCTATGGTTATTAACGGTCCTTGAGAAACAGAACCCACTCAACACAACTTTCTCCTAACGTTCAAAGTCAGGACCTTCGGATTCCGAGACCGGTGACGCGGTTGCGGGCAACATGGTGTTTAAGGACCGGATTCGGGGTTCACAGTAGGGCTGGTTCCCTGGTTGCTGCTGTCCAGCTCCCACACAGCAGCAGGGGGCCTGGCTGCGCCAGCCTCCCTGCCCCCACCCCCCACCCCCACCCCGGGCTGGCTCGTGCTGCAGGGTGCATGGCACCCACTCGGCCCTCCTGTCTGCACCTTGCTGTCACCCGGGGGCTGACGGTCCCCATGGGGCTGCCACACTTGGGAGGTGCCGGAGACAAAGGCTCTCTCAGATCTGTGGCCTCTGCCCTTTGATCCACCGAACATAGCATGTTGGTGTTTCTGGAACAATCTTTTCATCTCATATCTCAGGTGGAACGACTGACATTTTGACAGCATGAACTTTTACCACATTAACGGGCTATTTAAAAAAATTATTTTTCTGCAAGGCGGAACCTCAAACACTTTAAGGAAAAAGCATTTTTTCTTTAAGAGAGAAAATTAAGTGAGCCAGTGTGAGCACAAAAACCCTTCAGCGTGGAGTGTCCTGGACCCTTCACGACTCACATACAACGCAGCAAAGCGCTGTCCTGGGTGTGGAGGGGGGACACGCCGGTGCTACGCAGGGGCTGGCGTGACCCTCGCCCTCTTTGCTGCTGACAAGTCAGAGAGAAAAATAACCTCCTTCGACCGCGTCCTCCCGGCCTCCCGGCCCCTATGCGTTCAGGCAGCCAGATGAGCTTTTCGAAATCTGATTCCAGAGTTTTTAGCATCACGGACAATGTGACCGCTACAATAGTTCTGGGGCCTCTATACTCCTGTTCCTTTTTGTCAGTTTGAGCCACTTGAATTCACGGGCAACTGAGAAATAGAACCATCCTGCTGAGGGAAACAGTTTAATGGTTAGGGCAGTAGACACCCTAGGCTGCACTGTCTCACTCCGAGATTAGAAAAAACGATCGTGTCGGGGCTACTCTAGGAAAAGGCGTTTTTCAAAGGCAGCTTCCGTCAACTAGCTTAAAGACGCGGGAGCAGGCGGTGAGTTAATGGCTGGGACTTTCTGCGGGGGAGGGGCGGCGGCGATACAGTTAAAACCCAGCAGCACAGAGCGGATACTACTGTCCGGTTTCAGATGGCGCCAACACAGGTGAGGGAGGGCCCCTTCCCCAAGTCTC
Source organism: Tonatia bakeri (assembly GCA_004024845.1). NCBI lineage: Eukaryota > Metazoa > Chordata > Mammalia > Chiroptera > Phyllostomidae > Tonatia > Tonatia bakeri. The sequence continues at coordinate 23,213 of PVIA01005492.1, forward strand.
TCTCTCAGAAGCAGGGTCTCCGACAGCAGCCTCAACCCTGTGCGAGCCAAATTCCCCCAGAAGTCAGTCCACACCAGGATCAGAACTGGCACCCTCTGATGCCTCCCTCAGAGGCCTTCCTTTACCAGGGATGTCCCACCCGTGGCCCGCGGGCTGCATGCAGCCAGGATGGCTGTGGATTTGGCCCAACACAAAACTGTAAATTTACTTAAAACATGATGAGATCTCTGTGATTGCGTGTCGCAATGTATTGAATGTGTGGCCCAAGACACCTCTTCTTCCTCCAGGGCAGCCCAGAGACGCCACAAGGCTGGACACCCTGCACCGTCATATCACCCAGAACCTCCGAACACCCCAGCTTTGCCTGTCTGAGTAGGACTCTGCGGAGACGTGGGGTGCAGTGCCCAGAGGCCTCGCAGCTGTAGGCGGCGCTGCGTGCCAGGGCCGCTTCAGGGGGCCTCGCTCCACAGGGACACACAGCTGGCTGCTTCGTCAACCCCCCTGCCACCACAGAAAAGTGCCCACATTTCAAGAGCAACACCAGACCCTTCCAAGGGCCCCACGAGCCTGCTAACTCCTGTCTGCAGGGCATTCGATGAGGGGTGCTCAGACCTCCCAGGAAACCCGTCAGCTGCGTCCACGGCCCCAGCTGGGGGCTCTTCGGGGACAGAGGGTGTGGACCCCAAAGCAAAGACAATTCCAGTTTTAAGAGGATTCTCCACCAAAAGTGAAACAGACGTGTGCATTGGCAGATGCCCTGGAGTGTTTATCCATACGTCCTTCACACTCGAAGACCGAGGAGCGTGAGGCGGACTTGGGCTGTGAAACGACAGTGGCACCCAGTGCAAAACAACGTGGCCCCGACTGCGGCCTGCTTACCAGCTGCTGCCCCTTGGGCCCCCACCCGGCGTACTGGAGCTTCGCGTTGCTGACCTCTGGGGGGTCTAGGCTTTGAGGGTCCCTGGAAAACAGAACAGACAGAGCGAAACGGTGGGAAACGAGAATTTAAGGCGCCACAACTTTCCCCTCCCGCTGAGCGTTGCCCCCGTCCCCTTCCTCTGCATCAGACTCAAGGGCTGTTCGTTATCGAACGATCCGTCTCCACGTCCGCCAGTTCTCCTCGGATGCGCATGGTCCACAGGAAGGCGCCCCACACCCCTCGGCCCCACACAGTCGACACCCGCCGAGAGAGCTCCAGGGCAGGGGGGTCTCCGGGTCAGTTTTTAGAACGTTCAGAACAGTCCAGGTTAGCAGTTGAAATGCACAGCTCTGCAGCGACAAATCTTTGTGATTTAGATCTCCGTCTACGCCTTCCCTGGAAGATAGGTTTTTGTTCTATTTTTCTAAGCGTGATGCCAGGCCCTGGTGACTTTCCAAAATGAGTGGCTTCGAGGACAGATTCCATCTTTTGGGTTGTGCCAATAGACATAACTCTTCAGAGAGAGTAATAATGATCTCTCTCTCTCTCTCTCTATATATAATATATAATGTATATACAGATAGATGTTAGATATGTATCTATAGTATAGGCATATATATATATAGAGAGAGAATTAAGAGAAATATTTTTCCTTTCAAACATTGCTTACATCTTTAATTCTTAATTTATTATAAGAAAAATACCACACCAACAAAATCCTTCCTCTGTCCTTTAAGGGTCATAATGGAAAAATAAAAAAGATACAACTAACACCTTTGTAAGTGTCAACTATTCAGGATACTTTGTAGCCACCACCATCTACACTGTACAGAGAAGACTCTGTTCCTGTTGCTTTCGAAGCCGGGATCCCCACGAAAGGTTCTGTCCGTGTTCTGCGGGACAGGCCAGCCTTGGGCAGGGGCTCCCCCACCACGGGGCCACGAGGCTCCTTAAGCAGGAGACGCAGATACAAATGTGCTCCTTCGTCTGCAGAGAGAGTGTGGTCGACGGCTTTTGGGAAAGACGCTGAACAAGAGACAAGGCGAGAGGGAAGGGAGGGGAGGTGGGTAAGGAAGTGTGGACAGAGGGCTCGGGTCAGTCGGAAATTCTAAAGTACACAGTTCACGGTCCTGCTTGGACGAGAGGGAATCCACCTCGGAGTCGAAAGCCCTGGGAAGGGCAGGCAGTCTGCATTGCCCAGCAGTTTCAGATGGTGGTGTCCTGGGCATGCCGTGACCGGGGAAACTGGGAGATGTTGGGGGGGGCACTGAGTAAGGGGTGATGAAGACAGGGGCCAGCTGAGAGCCCCGGCAGTTAGGGGGAGTAATGGGGCATCTTAACATTCCAGGTTCCTAAGGACCTGGAGCAAATTCCACCACAGGTACGATTTCACTGTTTCACAATATTTTCACAAGCGAGGCTGACGTCTTCCCTGATTTTGTGTGGGGGAGGTTTCCTGAGGGCGACTCAAGATGCAGGAGTGAGGAAATAAAAGAGCGATAAATCTGACTGCACACAAATTTTTTAAAAATTGCATGATCAAACATCACAAACAAAGGACAACTGGGGGACAGGGAGAAAATATTCATACCACATCCCAAGGACAAATGGCTAATGTCTCCATCAAATAAAGAACTCTAAAATTAATGTTACAAAAGGCCAAACACTGACAGACACGAGAAAAAGGCGTGAACAGACACATCTCTGAAAGGATATTAAAATGGCCCTTGAACCCATGAAAAAGTCCGGACACAGGCAAAATTGGAGAGATGCAAATTGAAATTGTACCGACTTCTTGCTTATCTACAAAACTTGCCAAAAACAAACACATAGAAGACAGCAAGAAAAGGATGACATAGGCCACACAGCTGGGTAGCTCAGTTGGTTGGAGCGCCATCCCAAGACACCAAGGTTGTGGGTTCAGTCCCCAGTCAGGGCACATACAAGTATCCACCAATGAGAGCATGAACAAGTGGAACAACACATCAATGTGTCTGTCTGTCTGTCTCTCTGAAATTAATAAGCAAGAAGCAGTATGACATTGTGGGGAGTGAGGCTGTGGGAGATGGGCATTCTCGCACTTTGCAGTAGGGATGCTAATCGGTACGATCCTTTCAGAGGGAATTTGGCAATACATGATTCAATACACACTTAACTTTGGGCCCAGACCAAACTTTAGAAGATCTACCTCTCAAGATACAAAAACACATATGCAGAAAGCTGCATTCATTGTAGTTTTGTAACTACAAAGTATCAGGAACAATGTGTGTTGAGGAAACCATGGTACGGGCATGCAATGGAATATTATACAGCTGTGAAAAGGAAGGGAGGTCTCTATGAGTGGATGGCAGTGGTTCCCATGCTGGAGCTATGCAAAGTCCCCTAGTGTGAGATCCATCCTGTAAGACAGGAAACAATACACACATCTCCTCATTTGTGAATGAAAGAATTACAGGAAGCGCCATCCAGAAACCAGAGATGGGTTATGCACAGGGGAGAGTGGAGAGGAGGGGGGCGGGGACCGAGGTCCCTGGAAAGAGGGAGCAGTCATACTTATCTGGGTGGATTTTTCTGGTATGACATCTGGTCTTAGACTGTAATAGGGTTTTGCATATTCTTAAAACATCCCCCAAGTAAGAGAAACAATGAAAGATAACCAGGATGTAGGGGAACTCGAAATGGAATTGAAACCCTAACAACAGGACAGAACCCTATTACAAACAAAGCATATTACATGGGGGGTGGGGGGGAAGAACCAACATAAGAAATTTCTGGAAACAGTCCTTTGTCATGATCCTGCAAAGCAGCGGAGAGGGGAACTGCTCATGTCTGGTGAGTCCATGAGTTTCCCCATGGGTAGGCGAGCCATTCATTCTGAAATGGCTTCAGGTGTGCACCGGAGTGAACTAACATACAGGTGAATACATATGCTGGAAAGAGAGGGCCCGGTTTCTCACTGCTGGAGAACAAAGTTAGGACAGAAAGGACAGTGAGAGTAAACCTGTGAGAGTTCTATCTGCTGCCACTCACCAAGCTTCCGTAGTGTTTCCTGTGGAGCATGCACTCCCATCAGAAAAGAAATCCTGGAAGTTGCCTCCTCCAGGAAGATCACCAGGAATGTTCTCAGCCCTGAGCCCAAGACCTGGTTCACTGTCATCAAACAGACTGAAATTCTCAGGTGTGTGTGTGTGTGTGTGTGTGTGTGTGTGAGTGAGAGAGAGAGAGAGAGAGAGAGAGAGAGAGAATATGAGAGAGTGTATGTATTTATTTATTTTGGTGTTGGTTTGTCCTCTCTCCCCTCTGTCTTCTCCTCTCTCCTCTCTTTCTCTTTATTTACCCATTTCCTTTAAGGGATCCACGTCAGGCTCTGTATGAATCATCTTGGGGAAGAAAGAGATGAATTGGTAAAAAAATGATTAAGGACAAACACAATTATCTGGACTCAACTCTATCTCAAGATAATCATGCAATCCATTCGGATTTTGCTTATTTGAGCAATAAACACACAGGGCATAAATCATGTTGCATTTTGAAGAGTAAATTAGTGTTGGAAAGTTTACTCATTTATCTTCCTAAGCTGGGGTAAGGGATTGAAAAGTCTCCCAACAGAAATAGCCTTTGCAAAAGAAAAAATCAAAGTTGCTTTTCTGGCTCCTACCCTTTCATGGCTAAAGACATCAAAAAATAGCATTTTCAATGTCAAACAATACATGTTTTCTGAACCTTCCTATATGCTCAGAATGGCGGATAACATGAGAATGTGAAAGACCCTGCCCATCCTGGCAGGTATCTGACGCATGGCAGGCGGGCATGCATAGTAGGTGAAGGCTGGAGAGGGGATGGATGGATGATGGATGATGGATGGATGAACAGATGGATGGAGGATGGATGATGGGTGGATAGTTGGATGGATATATGGCAGGGGTATCAAACTCATTTTCACTGGAGGACACATCAGCCTCTCAGTTGCCTTCAAAGGACCAAATGTAATTTTAACTCCTCAACAGTTAAGGAGTAGTCACATTTATACAGTTCTCAAATTATTTCGGCCCTTTGAAGGCAACCATGAGGCTGATGCAGCCCCCAGTGAAAATGAGCTTGACACCCCTGCTCTATGGGATCCAGTCTAACCGCCAATGGATAGTTGATTAGGGCCAGTAAAACCGGAAACTCATACAGCATTTAAACATGAATATGATCACTTTTAATGCCTTTCTTTCTTTCTTTCAGATTTTATCTATTTATTTTTAGACACAGGGGAAGGGAAGGAGAAAGAGAGGGAGAGAAACATCAGTGTGTGGTTGCCTCTCGTGCACCCCACACCGGGGAACCTGGCCTGCAACCCAGGCCTGTGCCCTGACTGGGAATCAAACCAGCGACCCTCTGCTTCATAGTCCAGTGCTCAATCCACTAAGCCACACCAGCCAGGGCTTTATTTTTATTTTTTAATATTTATCTTAAACCGCACAGTTGGATTCTCGCAGGCAGGGGCCCTCACCAGCCTAAGTCCTTCACGTGGCCAGCATTTGAGTTCATTCAAGCTGTCTCTGTGTCTGTGAGGGTCAGAAGCTCCTTTCCTGGTGAGGAATTTGCATATAAAGTTCTGCCATGGAGACTGATGGGGGCGGGGCTCATTCTGAAATACTTGTGACAAACCCCTCATCCAAGTTACAGGGACACTTTAACATCGATGGTCACAAATATGAACACTAAATAAAGTAACAGAGAGAGATTTTGTAGATAAAGGGGGACTCGCGTCTTACGTCACTGCGCCCCCCCCGCCCCCCCCTGCGTTGAGACCAGACGGTGCTCAATACGGCCGCTGAAGGGGGTGGGAGGGGGAGGGGCCCAGACAGGGAGCTGAAGGACAAAGCCTTTTATGGGGACGAGGAAAGGTTCTAACGCTGAGTGAGGCGATGGTAGCACAGCTCTGGGAATGCACTAAAAACCACTCAATTGTACAATTCAAATGGATGGATTCCACGGCATGGAAATTAGATCTCAGTAAAGCTGGGGCAGAAAGGAGGAGGGTGGAGGAAGGAGAGGGAGGAGGAGAAGGCCCCCACTCCACCGACCCTGGGGTGCTGCCTAAGCCTGCTCACTCTCTACACAGCCTTGTATGACCCAGAACTTTCCTTTAAATTTTTTTTTAACATCACAGCACCCCTCTGCTGGGTTGCCCTCCTCCAGGCCCCAAGATACCGGGTGACATCACACAGCAGCTGTTCCGAGGATGAGAGTATGACCCGCCCTTACAAGCTTGGGGGCCTTGGGGAGGTTCCGTCTCCTCTGTCTGATGGGGCAAGTCCTTGGGGCTTCAGGAGGTTTCAGCGAGGAGGGGAATGCAGCTCCTGGAGCCTGGAGTCGGTCCAGGAGGGTGTCTGCTCTGACCTCACGGTGGGGAGAGAGAGGCAGACAATTCCTTTGCTCACGTTTTTTCCAAAATTAGATGCCCTCTGCCATCCATAGCACACGTGGGACCAGGCACTCTGCAGGGGAAGGGCCGTGGGGACCCCCTCCACTTTCAACCCCCCCAGGCCTCAGAGCCAGCTCCTGGAGAAGGGTCCCTCTGAGCCCGGCTTCCTGGCACTGAGAACAAACCCAGCTGTTTACCTTCCTGTACGTAGATGTCACCTGCCTCCACACGCATTAAAGACAAGCGTCCAATCACTGGAGGGTCTTTCTGTCCCTGATCTTCAGTGAAGCCCCGTCGCGGCACGAAGCTGCTCAGGGGCCCAGAGCAAGCCCGAGACGTCTTGGCACGGGTCAGGAGCAAGCGGGACCCAGCTGGGGGGATCGGGCTGGTGGGCGGTGGGGACTCGCCAAGGAGCAGCTCCTGAGAGGCGTGGGCGGGTGGGTGTCCACGGGTGCCGTTCCGGGAGACGCTCTCTCCCTTCCCACCCACTCGAGGGTTTCTTTCCTCCGACCCACGCCCCCGATCCGCTGGCGTCAACCCCAGCTTTGGGAGTGTCTGATCTTGCCGACCCGCAGAACCAATCACTCGGCACCCTTAACTCAAGATGTGGCTTCTGCGAACATAACTGGGGCAAAAGATAAGGAACCAAAACCCGAAGACTCCACGGCTGTTTGAGAGCTTTGTCGTGGTTTCGAGGAAAAGCTGGAGTCGGCTACCAGCCCCGTGTGGCCCTGTGGCCGAGGTGTGAAAACAGGCTCAGAGCCAGACCCGCTCTCTGCCTCTCCGGCACCTCGGCCAGGGGGCCTGTCCCCATTTCACAGATGGGGGGCAGGCAGCAGAGAGCCGTCACAGCTCACCTCACAGTCTCTGGGGATGAAAGGTCTGCAGGGCGTGGGTTTCTCTGAAGAGCGTACGCAGCGCCGTAAAGTCTCAGAAAAAGATGAGCTTCTTAACCAGCTGTGTCTCTTCACGTCGATGAGGCTCAGCAACCCACGGGACGGCCAGCGGACTGGCAGCCGGCTGGCGTGTCAACAGAACGAACAGAACAGAGTGTTCACTGGGGAGGGGCCTCCGCGAGTGACCCTGTCCCACCACGGACCCTCCTGGGTCCATAGGCCCCTCACTTGCCGTCACTTGCCAATGTCGCCCCAGACGAGGGGCGGTCACATTTTCAGTTCCTGTTCTGGCTCTACTTAAAACGTGCCGCCACGGTTTCTTAGAGGTATTCATCGCCACTTCATAATGGTCTGTTCGATCGCCTCTTCCAGGGGGAGCCGGGGAAGCGGCCAGCGGGATTCTCACGTGGACACGGCAGACGGTTCGGTGAAAGACCGCGGACGATCAGTGAGAAGTTATGCCATTTAAATAGAGGCCACACGTTCTGGGGGGGAGGCTGGGCGTCTTACGTGCTAAGAAGGATCTCTGAACAGTTCTCCGAGTCAAGCTTGCGGAAGGCTGGGAGGGCAGGGGTCAGCCTTCACACACGCGCACAGGCCTGTGTGAGACCACCCCACTGCGTGTGAGCTGCAGGAAGGCCCACGCCTGAACTCCAAGGTGAGGCATGTGCTTCCGTTAAAAGCGCACATTTCATGTGCCTGCTGCCTTCGAAACAGAAACGGCAGAGGAGACCCAGCAATGTCCTTTGGCTGGTGTGGCAAGTGGGGTTTGCAGACAGGGAGGGGCGTTATCTGTGGTTTCAAATGGCAAATGCTTTTTGGAAACCTGGGCACTTCTCCTCCACAGGGGGTCTGTTTCCTGGAAACGGGGCGGGGCTTTCTGGCTGCAGGGAGGCATCCAGTGTGCAGAGGGTGCAAGGAAGCCCGGGACCCACCCGAGACCACAGAGAGGTGCTTCAGCCAGCAGATGCGGCCGAGGTCTCGGCAGACAATGCCCCTCCACCGCCGGGCAGCGGGGGCATCAGTCATTGGAAGTGCCCAGGTCCCCGCCTCCACGCTGCCCACCATCTGGCACCCATGGGAGCAGATGGCCTCACCCTGTTGAACTCTGTGTGAACTGCAGGTTTACGACCAAAATAACTGTCTGTTAGAAACCACTCAGTTTGGGGGCCGTTGGATATTCGCTCGCAGAACCCGAAACATCCAGTGTGAGCACATGGGGAACAGGAAGAAAGGGCAGTCCTGGCCGGGTGGCTCAGTTGGTTGGAGCGTCGTCCTGACACATCAGAAGGTTGCGGGGTTCGATTCCTGGTCAGGGCACATACCCCCGTTGTGGGTTCGATCCCCGATTGGGGCGAGTACGGGAGGCAACCGATTGATGTTTCTCTCTCACACTGATGTTTCTCTTTTTCTCTTCCTCTCTATCTTTTCTAAAAGCAATAAACATAACCTTGGGTGTGGACTTAAAAAGAGAGAGAGAGAGAGAACAACCCTGAGGAGCCAGGTAACATTACACCTGTGACAAGTCAGGTGGGGAACGAAAGCTGATATGTTTGTTACAAAGCACAAAGGCTCAGAAACGGTAGAGGGAAAATAACTGCAGAGCGAGAACCAGTCGGATCTGCCAGCTAATTAGCCAAGGAAGACCCAGGGGAGGTTGCCGAGCTGAGTTCCGGTCCCTCAGCCTCTTCTCCGTCCTTCTCCAGCACACTGGCACTTGACAGAAGGACCGGCTTCTCGGTTCGAGGCTGCAGAGAAATGTCTTTTTTTTCCTGGAAGCTCCCCCACAAACTCTCAGCACCACATCCTGACTCATTCTGCCCCCTCCTCCCCCAATTACAGATTTGCCGCTCGGTGGGCTCAGTCCTGGCTTCCGGCGACCTAGGCCCAGCTTAGAACGTGCATGCAGCTTTTTCAGAGTCAGGCCTGGGAACGTTCTGGTTCCCGAGCTGCGTTTTGCAGGGCTGACCCCAGGAGAGGTCCCTGCCTCTCAGACAATCAGCACACAACCTGAGCTGGGGGTGGGACGGGCAGGTATTTGAAGGAGGCAGAACAGACGCCCAGGGAGAAGCGGACCAGACAGAGGTCAGAGACTGAATTCTCAGGTCTCCCCGGTGGACGTTTGGGGTCAGCTTCCTTCCTGGCTGAGGAATTCCATCCAGTCCTGGCACCGCTGGGGGTTGGACGCCAGAGTCCCATCCGCCCTGGAACTGGGTGGCATTTTCTCCGTTAAGAAATGTCATCTCACATTCTCTGTTGGGTCGTTCACGCTGGGGCCCCCGGGGGCAGAAGGTGGGCATGTTAGTGTACCGGAAAGTCACTCCGAGTGATGGAAAAGGTCAGCAGAAAAGTGCACACTGCAGCCCGTGATGTGGTTAAGATCTAGCAAACGTGGCCTTTGCCTTGGCGACTGCGGACTGGTTGTCCAAATGCCTGGGTCCGTGAGGAAGGGGAGCCCTCCGCCCTCAGTCTGGGCGCCTCCGTCACCGGGCTGCAGGCAGCCAGGGCAGAGGGCCAGGCCGGGGGAGTGAACCAACTTCCGGTCGGGACGGGGCACAGTCTCTGCCCTGTGTGGCTTCTTCTTAACCTGGCACTTGGGCCGCAGCAGCGTGCGGACCTTGCTCCTTGGGGTCGGCCGGGTGACAGGGCTGAGTCCCCGGGGGGCTGAGTAGCCCTTGTGCCCAGTCTGCCGAACGCTGTCCCTTCTCACTGGGGAAATCCCACAGCTTACTGTCCCTCGTACCGTCCCACGCCAGCAGCTATGTGGTACGCCCAGTGGCCATCGAGCAGCCAGGACAGGTGGCGTCGTGTATGCCCACTGCCTCCCCCACAGGGCCAGCGCCGCCTGCCTCTCCCCTTCAGGGCGTGGTCGTCCGGCCAGGTGCAGCCTGAGAGCCAGGACGCCCCACCCATGGAAGTCGCCGGATGGCCTTGGTGGGCACAGGGAGCCCCGGGGTCGGAGGGCAGGCTTCTCTGCACAGATGCTGGACTGTCACCCAGGTGAGGAAGGCTCCACGTTCTTCTTCCTCTGGCCTTGAAACAACAGGCAGACGCCACGCAGGACCAAGCGAGCCCCCAGGACACGCACGGTTTTGGGTCTGGCTCTTTCTCCAAAAGATGTGGTTCTCACAAAGAACTCCCCCCTCCCCTCCCCCACATCTGTACGGGAGGCGAGGACCGTGTGGGAGGTGGGGGCTCTGCCCAGGGCCGCAGGCGCACAGCTGCTTCAGCACCTTCCGCTCTGCCCCCCCCCCCACCTCCTGTTCCCATTCCGGCTGGCACTCACTTCCTCCACCGACCTGTCCCTTAGCCAGTGCTCCCAAGAGAATGCTTCAGAGATGAGAAATGCACAGTCAGGTGAGACGGCAGGGAGAGACGGCCTAGTGCAGACATGTGCCCTGGGACAGGCACCTACGTGGGCAAGGCTACTGGCAACGTACAGGGATGGATGCATGTCGGGGGGTCAAGCAACCCAGCTCTACAGGGCCCGGCTGGTGTGGCTCAGTGGATTGAGCGTTGGCCTGCAAACCAAAGGGTCGCTGGTTTGATTCCCAGTCAGGGCACGGGCCTGGGTTGTGGGCCAGGTCCCCAGTAGGGGGCATACGAGAGACAACCACACATTGATGTTTCTCTCCTCTCTTTTTCCTTCCCTTACCCACTCTCTAAGAAGAAAATAAATAAAAAATCTTAAAAAATAAAAAGGGGGTCTGACAACCACCACGGTGCTTAGCAATCAAGCAGTTTATCAAGTTACACACCCACCTCGGTACTACTCAGCAATTCCACTCACAGCTGTTTCACTCCCCAAAACGACAACATGTGCCTGTGTGAAGTCCTGTACACAGACACTCACAGCGCTTTGCTCCCTAGCAGCCCCAAGCTGGAAACAGCCCCTACGGCACATGGGGCTATTTGACAAGTGCATGACCGACTCCTTGGCCATCAGGATGACCCACAGACAGATGCAGCCTCGTGGGTGAACGTGCAAAGTAATCCCACTAACCAAGAAGTTGTGCTCACACCTGAGTCTGTGTGAGCATGACTCCGTTAGAAGACACCCCAGAAAATGCAAAACTGCCGGATGGACATGTCCTTGGTTGCCAGAGACAACCACGGGCGTGGAGGAGGGGCACGGTGGAGGAGGGGCACGGTGGGGTGTCTGGAGGAGAAGGAAATGGCTTCTACACTTGGTTGTAAGTGTTGCTGGCTGGCCCCCCACTGCTGGGCACTGACCGAAGACGTGTCCGGGGAACACCTGGGTTGTGTGACGAGGCGGTGATGCTCAAGGACCCTGTAACTGCACGCCTGTGATCCGAGTGCGCCGGCCTCTCCGCCAGCCCCCACCCCCGTGTCTAGATCCCCGTGTCTTCGCCACCGCTGCCCCTGATGCTCAGTCTCAGCCGATGTCCCCGGTGTCAATAAGACCGGGGATCTTCTGTTGAGCTCTCTGTGAGGACAGTCCGGGGCACAGAGAAGAGAGAAAGGTGATGTAAATGGGAAATAGACCAGAAGGGAAGGAGCCGAGTGGCCTTCCCGCTGTCCACCCCGCGGCCAGCGGAGTCCAGGCATGCCGGCTGCTCAGTGACCTCGCAGCGGGAACGGATTCCCAGCCCACACCGCAAACACCCAGGTGGTCCAGCACCCCAGGGTGCTGGCTGCTCTGTAGCAAAGGGTCTCCTCTGAGCAGGTGAGTACTGACCTCAGGGATGCAGACAGGCCCTTCTCAGGAGATGGACCGTCAGGCCCAGCAGAAAGGGCTCCGCAAACGTGTCTAATTTTGTGACTTACAAACGGCCCTGTGGTGCGGCCGACTTGCCCGCGGAGCCCACTAGGTGGCGCCCACGTCCAACTGCAGTCCGCGCGGACGGGACCGGACTCGGGAGCGGAGAGGGACCCGCTGGCCACCCTTCCCGGGAGGGGGCGCTGGGGGGACGGAGGAGCAGGGGCGCCCCAGTGGGGCGCCTCGCCGCAGACTTCCTTTCCTACCACGGACCTCGGCTGGAGGTCGTGACCTTCGTCTCCGAGGGGATCGGTGAGCGGACGCCTGCCCCCACATCACTGCGTCTGTCGACAGGACTGGGAAATTCATGTTTCAGGGGGAAGTTCTGCCGCTGGTTCCCAGGGACAGAAGGGTTATTCCTGAGCTCTGAGGACAAGCCCCGTGTCACTCAGCGGTGGGGGCAAGTTAAGGAGGGGCAGGGCCAGCCGCTCCCGGCTGCAAAGGAACGCTGACTGTCTTTCTCTTTTCCTTTTCTTCTCTTTTCTTTTCTTCTCCTTTTCTCTTTTTCCTTTCTTTCTTTTCTTTTCTTCTCCTTTTCTCTTTTCCTTTCTTTTTTCTTCTCCTTTTCTCTTTTCCTTTCTTTTCTTTTCTCTTTTCTTTTTTTCCTCCTCATCAGAGGATATGCTTGTTTTCCCCCATTGCCTTTAGACAGAGAGGGAGAGAGAGAAACATTGACTGGCCACCTCCTGTACATGCCAAAACTGGGACTCAAACTTGAAACTTAGGTATGTGCCCTGAGCGGGAATCGAACCCACAAGCTTTCGGCTGCAGAACAATGCTCCGACCCGCTGGGTCACCCGGCCAGGGCCACCCGAGCACCCTGCGGAGCCCCTCCCTCACACTCTCCTGTGGTTGATCTGGGGGAGGCGCAGGCATGAGCTTCCTTAAAGTCAGCATTGCCTCATTCCTTCATTTGCTTCCTCCACCTGGCAGGCAACCCCCTGATAAAAGTCCCCTGGGCTGCAGGCCATTCTGGGGACAGGAGTGGGCATTTGAGGGTCCTGGCGTGTTATGCATGCTTTCACCTCATGTTCGAGTGGGCTTGTTCGTGTGAAAGCCTTCCCAATGCGCCAGGAATCCTCGAGGACAGCAAGCGATTCATGGGGCTCGAGCGGTGGGAACGGCTCCCCGTGCCTGTGGCTGATGGTGTTTCTTCTGCTGACAGATGACTGTCCTGAGGGAGGCAGAGCAGGGCCTGAGGTGCGGCCTCCTCTGGGGTTCGTGCATTCGTGCCACCCATTGCCCTGTCCAAGCTCTTGCCAGCCAGACCCCTTGCTCTGATGCCGTGAATGAGGGAGAGGAGCGTGTGCCCATCAAGTGTACCTCGAAAACACTTCTGCACATTCTTTTCAGAAAAGCGGTGCATTGGCCACGAGGTCACTTGCAGTTTAGCATGAGAATAAGTGACAACGTGAAACCAGAAGGACGGTCCCCTGGGAGTCAGGTCGTGGGAGGAGGGTGTAGAGGATGGGGCTTCAGCACTGGGAGCTGGAGGCTCAGGAGGGTTTGGGTACGTGATGCAGGGCGCAGGGAGTGTCTGGGCTGCATGGTGGCAGGGTGTGGAGGAGAATGGAGTGAGCGGAGGTGTGGACACCCAGGAGCCGGTTCTGCTTGGGAGCATTGGTCGGACACCTGGTGGGCGTCTTCCTCCTCTCCGGCTGCAGGCGTGGAGTGTGGCCTTTCCCACGGAGCTGGGATCTGGACCCCCTCTGAGCCCCAGGAAGCCGCTACCATCCATCTGAGCTGACACTGGGGTTGAAATGCATTTTCTGTCCAAAGGCAAGGAGCATGTGGGGAGGTCGATGGATCCAATTTGGCCACGTGACGGACGGTCTCGGTGACACTACGGATGGAGTCACTGTTGTGGGTGCCCAGTTCACCAGCTCAGTGTTCCACAGTGTTCCCTATACACTCCGGGCAAACCCCACAGGCCGGGCGTTGTGTTTCCACTACACACACAGAGTGACTTTGTCCAGGGAAGCAATGGGACTTTCCCACGATGGCACAGGAAGAGCGGTGGGCTGGGAGCTTATTCCAGGATCTGTTTGATTCTAAAGCCCGTGTTCTCATGGTCAAGCTTACAGGAGTCCCCCTCCCCGGCCTGGCAAAGAGGCAGAAGGGGAGAGAGAAGGGAGCCAGGTGGGGGAGGGCGGAGGGGGAGAAGCAGGTGAGACCCAGCCTGCAGCCTGGGCGCTGTCCAGAGTGCTGAAAACGCGGGCGAGCCGGCACAGGAACTGCCCTTTTAAGAACATGTCTTTCTTCTACATCTTGGCTTCACGCTGGCACTCTCCCAGGTGTACACACCATCATGTCCACACAACCTTTGGCGGGAAGGGTGCATGCTCCGTGGAGTCCAAGGGAGTCTGTCTGTGTGCAAGGCCCAGAGGCAGCGTCCTTGGGGGGGAGTCACGCAGGAAGAAGGGGCTGGGAGGACCCGCACTCCGCCACAGAGTTGCTGTCCCTGGGCCTGGGAGTTCCCATCCTGCCCTCCCTGTGAACTCACTACTTTGGATCTTCTCCTGCACCAGGCTCGACTCACCACAGGGCACAGACCGCCTGAGATTTAATTACAGGGACGTGCAATGTGAACACTGGAAATCAGTCTTCATTTTCCAAGACAACACCAGCCACCCGTGGTCACGTGTGGCTTCCACACTGACGGAGCGCCCAGACCCATGGGGTCACGACCCCCCACCAAGTCTCCTAATTGAATCGTACTGCTAAGCGCCCCTTCCCTTCTGCCTGCTCCATCCACGGGCATCAAACTAATTTGAGCCTGCTATCTTCATCTGCTCCAAGTGCTCAGCGTGTTCTTCCTGTAAAGACAGGTCACGCTGGGGTGGCATCTATGTCCTCTGTCCTCAGTCACCCAACCCTATCTCCACCCAGCCGAGTCCCAGCTGCACACCCCTGGCTCCTGCCTGGCCCCCCAGGAATTCCTGGAAGATGCTGGCTCATTGCAAAGGCCAAGCCTGTTTGATGATTTCCTCGACCCGAACTATCTCCTCTCTGCCTCCATCTATTAAAGAAACAGCAACAAATAAACTCAATCTAAGGAAACTTCCTCTAAGGCTCAGCGCACACCAGACCGCCTTCAGGAGACTTGTGGTGCCCACAGTTCTCTCTTCTTCTGCGTTCAGTGCTTAAAACACTCATCCGAGGCTCTAACTGACGTGTGCATGCCTGTGCCTTCTGTTTCCAACAAGAGTTTGAACTTCTGAAGGACGGCAACCATTGCTTTTGCTACCCAATATAGCATCTCGGTCAATGTTTGTTGACTTACATTGCCTTTTGTGCTTCCACTGTGGGCCTGGCAGGAAAGCCTGCAGCTTAATTGTAGCAGGTCTGATCGAGACAAGAAATAGTGAATATTGAGAACTGTGGATAGTGGAGGCCGCAGGTGGCTCTCTTAAGAGAGAAGTGAAAAATCACATGTAATTACCTGACTGTCATGGAACAACCCTATGCTTTGAGAAACTAGGAAGGGGGGGGTTATTATGTAGTATATCATGCTTTTCCTGGTGACAGAAAGGATTTGAGCTGCCTAGAAAGTAAAGCCAGACAATGTTTCATTATGAGACCACAAATACACATTGGCTACATACTGCAATATTAAAAATTAACATTCCCATTTGTTTGCTAGAAGCAAAGTTCTCTGCTGTGTCTTTCGTATGTATCATTCCACTTAGTTTTTAAAATGTGCCTATTAGGTGGGCATTGTTATCATTTTTCTTAAAATATAGAGCTCTGGCTGGCTGGGTGGCCCAGTTAGTTGGAGTGTCATCTCAATACACCAAAATGTTGGGGGTTCAATTCCCAGTCAGGGCACATGCCTAGGTTGTGGGTTTGGTCCCTGGTCGAGGTGCATACGGGATGCAACTGATTGATGTCTCTCTCTCTCTCCTTTCCTCTGTACCCCACGCTGACCTGTCCTGGTCCACCACCTGCTTTAGTACCTGCCGGCTGACATCAGAGGGGCTGGTGAAGAATACCTGAGGCCTAGTGCCTACCCCAGGTCAGAAACCCCTTGCCTCATCAAGAGAAAGATTTTGCCAATGTTGAGAAATCATTCAATGACTCATCTTCCAAAAGTGATTTCAGGACAAAGAGGGAGGGGGGGTGCCGAGCAAGGCCATTTCTGGATACACAGTATCAGTTTCAAGGCTATAACAAGCCTCGCTGACCTCCTCACCACCCAGACAGTGTTTCCAGTCAGTGTAGCAAGTCATCCCCTACGTCTTTCAACCGTCCCAGCCCTTGGAAAGAAAACACTGAGCACAAGGATAACTCTGCTCTTTACGGGTACAGTGTAACCAGCGATGCCCCACCTCTCTCACCACAGGGCACACACACACTAATCACTAACATCCTGTGGCACGCCCCCCAAAAAGTATTCTATTTTTTGCCAATCTGACAAAAAAAATAGGTATCCTTTTGATTCGTTCACATTGGACGGCTGCCATTGTGTTGGCTGTTGTCATTTGTTTTTTTATTGGACAATCTAAGGGAGAAGAGGTCGGTGCCCCTGACTCAATAGCTTGGCATTGCCTGTTTTAAGCATTCTTGTGGCACACCCGTTGACAGTCCCGAGGTAACCCCAGGGGCTGCTTTGGGAGCATGGGGCTCCGAGCCAGCCAGGCACAGGCTGGGGTGCAGCCCTGCGGGGTGCCAGCTAGGAGGGGTGGGGCGGGCAGTTCACCACCCAGTGCCCTCGCTGCCGAGGGAGATGAGGACGCTGTTCTTGCGGGGTACAGAGTGAAGGTACATGAACGTCGACCAATAAAAGTGGTGGCAACCGTCATCACCGTGATTATTTTAGAAATACCCAAAGTGGCTTATTATCTGTGGGCATCCTGTGTGGGGGACGGTAACCGTGAGACCGTCACCAGGTTGTCCCCCCACAGGCCATTTTGTCCTCAGGAGCTCCCCTGCCTTGGTAACCTCTTGGGCCAAGTTCTCGGAATCCATTTCTCCTGAATTCCGGTGGGGCCGCCAAACACTAACACCGTGTGGATGGGAAACGTAAAATGCTGGCCGAGTTTGGAGTTCCAAGGATTTAGATGAGGCGGCACAGGACAGCCATCATCCACCATAAATTGTGTTGTTCCCAGAAGAGGCAGATAAATCTCGGGGCATAATGACGCTCTGCCTGTCGTGACCTTTGGAGATGCGTATCTGCTTGAAGAATAACAGAAGGGCCGCGCCTGCGTGGAAAACACTTGGGTTTCGACTGGAAATATACTTTAGATGAGTAATGCCCACAGACACTGTGTCTTTCCTCTCGTGGGCCGCCGCCCATCCCTCGGCTCGATCGTTCCCACGGTACAACGGAAACTAGGAGCCCAGGAGCCGCGTTTTGCGTCGCCTCTATGGGAATCCCTCATTCGAAGCCACGGGGGAAACGCTTTTCTCCGTTTGTTTTCCAGAGCTCCGCCCACATGCTGCCTGAACCTAGTGGGGGACGGGAGGCTGAAGACATTTACGAGGGGACTGACACTCTCCTGTGGAGCGATACTTGTTGGGACCCTGGCTGTTTGTGCCAAACGTTTGTGGGGAGAACTCGGAGGCCTCCGCCTAGTGCTCCAGACAATTCCTGAGCACCTCCCGTTTCCCAGGACACGGAAAGGAGCCGTGGAGGGTCTGAGGGAGGAAGATGGGCTGAGGAAGAGGAAGGTGGGGGCGGGGTGACGGGAGGGTGGTGAGGGAGGGGGAGGAGGAGGAGGAGGGGAAAAAATAATAGAAATAAAAACAAGAAAAAGCCACCCCTGCCCCGCGTCCCTGGTTCTGTGACCGTCTCTCTCTCCGTGTGTCCCGCTCACCAAACAGCTTCACTGAAGCTGAACCAGGTCTTACCGTCTTTGGGCTCCAGAGATGAACTCCCCCAGGACAGATCATATGTTTTTGAGAGGCTGTGTGAGCTCAGGGTGCCACCGTGTTTATCACATAGGGGAGTCTCAGGGCCAGTCCCCGCTGCACTCCTGCAGCTGGTGACCAAGCCCAGCGGACCGGAGTGGGGCTGGGAGGAGCTGGTGGAGGAAGGGGCTTCCCAGGGGGCCAAGTGCGGGGGACTCAAGGGACCCGGGGAGGAGTCCCGGAGGCCCCGCCCCGTGCTGTCAAAGTCAAGGCGCCTGCTCCCCACCCTTAAACTTCCTAACAAGTGAGCAAGCAGTCAAGTGTTCCGCCTTGGGCGCTGTCCTGCAGGTTTCTCGTGAAAAGAAAAACGGAAAAACCATCTTACCCATGAGGAATTTTGCTCAGGACATAATATCCAGTGTAGGAGTGCTGATGTATCTGAAACAGACAAAAAACAGAACGGAATGAAGAAGCATTGGGACAGAGCAGGGGAGGGGGCCTAGGGCGCGATGGGACTTTTCAGATCACAGTGCCTGCAAACACACACGCAGTGGGCAGTCAGCTGTTTCGGAGCTCTGGGAGCAGAACCTTTTATTTACCTGGGAAGTTAATTTGCACGCCCTGTTTCATTTCTGCCTTGGCCCACTGTTTGCTGGAGGCTGGGTGTTGTCTCCATGGCGACCTGGTTAATTAAATCAGGGGCCCATAGTCCAGCTCTGTGCCATGTAGTTCAGAACTAATGAGGACACGGTGGCCATCGGAGGCTGACAGACACCCATGCACTTGGGGAGTTTTCTGTAAATTACAGCAAATTCCCTGTGTGTCCTTGGTGAGTGGCAGTAACGGACCGAGATGGGATGGCTGGGCCTGTGGCTGTGCCTCTGAATGGTCAGAGGTGCGAGTTGTAAATAAATGGACAGCTCAGGGCAAGGCTGGGGGTGGGGGAGGGGGTGTGGCTTTCAAAACGAAGATAACAAAATAGCCAAGAGTGTTTCCCTGAGTCCCATCATTCCCCCAATCTTGGCTGCCCGTAGGGACCCCTCGAAGACCATGTTTCTCTTCCTTTTCCCGGTGTCACTCCTGCCAGTGGCACGGAATGTGGGTGGGTGCTCAGGGACACGCATTGGAAGTCACCCCTCTGAGGATAGGAGCTGACCCACAGGACACCAAAGAAGAGAGACCTCACGCAAAGCAGGTGTCACGGAGGGGACACGTTCTGGTGCCCGGAACATGGAGTCTTCAGGAATGTAAGTGCAACCCAAGTGAGATTTGACCCAGGGTCTGTCTCTCCTAAACACACCGGAAATGGCCCGACGGAAGGGCGTGTCTCCTAGCTCTCAGGTCCCAAGTCCAAGTTGATGGCCGTGGACCGAAAAATCCAGGACACCGACAGATATAATACATAGGCAAAGTCGGGAACACCCACTATCTTTCTTGGTGAAAAACTTATTTCTGTAATTTATCCAGATGTAGTGATTTCAATTCATTCTCTGGTTGTGCCATTCGCAAACACCGACACTCATCCCTCTGCATCCCCCTTTAGGTTCCCCAAGTGACCCCCAAAGTCGGCTCTGTGGGTGTCTTCTGGGGGGAGCCAATGAGAAAAAGGGGGACAAATTAAAATAACCTCCTACGGGATGATGGGAAGAAGAACGGACTATCCATTTTCAATTCTCTGTCTGTATATGGTCAGGCAAAGAGGAAACAAGGCCCAAGAGGATGGGAAGTGTGATAAAATATCTGGAAAACTGAACCACTAACCGCAAGGATTCAGAGAGAAATGAGAAAGCATCAAGAAGTAGAGAGAGAGGCTGGATCTGCTTGGCACACACACTCTGTGAGTGTGCACAGAGCCTTCCAGGAAAAACTCCGTGCAAATGGGAAACCTTAGAAACGAAAGTGTAGTTAGGACTGGCTCGCCCCTCTTACAAAAATGGGGAAATGGAAGGAAGGGGAAACAATGTTCTCATTTCCAGGATGAAACGATCTAACCGTCTCTCCCACACAGCAGCCCCTCTCCCCAAGCCCAAGGACCAGCCGCACAGAGGCGACCAGGCTCGGAGACGCACACTTTTGCATATTCATCTGCAGGACGCCTGGTCTCGGAGGGGGCGGGAAAAGCTGTGCATCCCAGAAAGGATTCGTTCCTGAAAAAGTCCGTCTTTCCTTTGTGGTCTCTCTGCATCTATTGTATTTACGTGTCTTCCTTTAAAATAGTCCCCAAATGCTTCTGATCGTGGGGAGAAAAAAAAGCTAAGCGTTGGCGTTCACAGGACTGGCTGTTTTTCTAAGAGTGTGTTTGGGCGATTTCCTGAGTTCCTGTGGTTTCTTCCCACACCATCGGGTTTCCCCTGGGAAATGGACGAACCTGTGAAAGCTGGCTTCGCAAAACACCATTCACGGGAGGGGAACACCACTTCAACAGATTATTATGGTTTGATCTATCCTACAGAATGGTTGGCACTGGCGTTCAGTATTTGGGGAGAAAATATCGGGTCCGGGGTGTGTCCCGGGGTGAGTTCACATCGGCCAGCTGCTCATGTTCCCAAACACCCCGCCTTTGCTCACGGATTTCTCGCCTGTACTCGCCCCCTCCCCCTCCCCCACTGAGCCACACTTTTGACTTCCCAGTGGTCTCTCCTACCTCCACCCCCCATGCTCTGCCCACTCACACCTCCTTCCTCTTGACATCACCCAGTCCCTGCAGTGTTGAGCCTGTGTTCCCAAAATACCCTATTTTGCCATGTATAAGGCACGCCCACATCGCTAGCCCCAACTTTCAGAAAAAAAACAATCTTTTGTTTTAATTTTTCAATTCAATTTTTTTCTTTATTTATATTTAGATGCTTGTTTTTTGGTATTATCAAGGAATTTTAGCATTTGTTTTTGAACATATTGTGGTACGGAAAATTTTATGTAACAAATCATTACAAAACTCAAAAACAGATACAAGGTATTTCAGGGACTACCCACGTATAAGGCGCATCCCTTATTTTTCCCTCAAGAATCTGGGCAAACATGTGCGCATTATATACGGCGCAGTACGGCACTGAGACTTCCACAGCCCCAGCTCCTCCCTGCGGACCAATTTCCACCTCGACGTCTCCACCTCCTGCCTCACAAACACCCCGAACTCAGTATTCTCCGAAACAAACTCTTCCATGAGCGTGAAAACCCACTTCAACTCGGATGTTTCTGATCGGGGCGGGTGGCTCTGTCCCGCACTCGGCGAGGTGAGCTGGAAACCTGGTTTCTCCTCCTCTGCTCTGGAGCCGTCTGCCCTCAGAAGGCACCGAAGTCCTTCTTAAATCCTGCCCCCCTCCATCCCTCCGGCAAGTGCCAGAGGGCAGCCTTCCCGTCCGTCTGTCCTCCCAGCGGAAAGAGCTACCGCATTCCCTCCTGAGGCTCAGCTCTGGGGTCCCTGTCCCTGTCCTTCTGCTTCCTGCTGAGTGTTAGTAGCTCCTCAGCCACACAGGACCCTGCCTCATGTTTCCCCCCTCCCCACTGTCCCTTCTCCCAAATGTGTAGGACATGAATCTCCTGCATTAAAAAAGAGAAATGCCTGGCCACACTCCCCATTTAACTATCACTGTGGCTCGGAAGAAAGTCTACATGGCCTCCTTTCCAGTTACTTCTTTATTTTTTTTAAGACTTTATTTATTTATTTATTTAGAGAGAGGGGAAGGGAGGGAGAAAGAAAGGGAAACACCAATGTGTGGTTGCCTCTTGTGCACCCCCTAGTGGGGACCTGGCATGCAGTGCAGGTATGTGCCCTGACTGGGAATCGAACCAGCGACCCTTAGGTTCACAGGCTGGTGCTCAAACCACTGAGCCACACCAGCCAGGGCTCTAGTCACTTTTAACCCACTGACACATCTTCAAGTCCAAGGGGACTTCCTGCTGCCACCCAGAATGGCGTTCTCTAATCTCCATTCTGCTTGGGAGGCGTCTATAGCCCCTTTTTTATTTGAGCCGGTGCTGCACCCACAGAGGGGGACAAGCATGCCGCAGCGGGTGGGTGAGCTCAGAGCAAGGTCCCCCGGAGCCAGGGTCAAAGATGCCACGGCTGGAAGACGGCCCCCTGAGCACCAGGCTGTCCCCTGAAGCTGACACACAATAATATTGAATGCCAACTGCTTCTGGCAAACAAGTTAAAGAGAGAAAAGAAATAAGATACAGCAATCTGATGTGAACGGAGGCTGAAAGTCTAGGAGAGAGGACCAGGAACAAGACAGTTCAGGAAGGGGAAGAAAATGACGTTTGGAAGACAAATGGTTAAAAAAAGAAGAAAGGAAATGACCTAGGTGGGAATCAAGGATGAGAGAAAATAAAACCTGAAGGAGGGACAAGAAAAACAACTCTAGAAGAGGCCGGGAAATGTGCGGGTTTCTTGGCTTTAAAATGGGAGGAAATGGAGCATGTGCCCAGTGGGTCTGTCCCCTCGGTGCACAGAAGCTTCCGCTGCGGGAAGAGGAGGACAGTCCTCTGGGCTCCAGGGGGCACCTGGCCCCGGTTCTGCCGGGAGCGAACACAGCAGTCGGGCCGGGAGAAAGCAAGTCCCGCCCGTCAGACAAGATACTTTGTGGAGACATCGCCGGGCGAAAGTTCCCCTTGTTTCCTGAGAGCACTTCTGGAAGCAGCCTCACATCACCGACAAACGGAGCAGGGCACACACCACACGCAGGTACTCGGGTGCGCTCAGACGCACGTGAACACCTACGATGCCGTCATCACGGCCCGGGTAACGGACATGCCCCACCCTGAGTTTCCTCGTATCCTGAGGACCCTTGGAGAAGGCAAGGAAGTTCCAGCAGCAGAGGCCACACCCCACATCTCCCCAGCTCCTGGTGGGTGCGGGGAGAAGGAGGCACGGGGACAGATGTCTCGTTTTTGCAAAAACGCTTTATGAACTGCCACGTGGACCCGGCATGTTCCTAAATCCTGGTCCTGATGCTTGCTTCTAAAAACCCTGCCCCCTGGTGCTAGTCATGAATCCCACCCAATCTTACAACCTCCCCCGACACCCAGCAGCTACCCTGCTTCCCAGAAGCCCAAGATCGTTCTGTGAGTGGCTGAGGCTGGGTGGGGCTTCGGGGCAGGTGGGGCTGCCGGGCCTCCCCTCCCACCTGGTCCTTCTCTGCATAATTCAAGCAAACAAGTGCGTCCTTCATTGTGTGGCGGAGACAGGAGGAAACCAATTCATCACGTCTCTCTGGGAGGAGTTGATGAAGATCTTGTCTTGGAAACTCATTCCCTTGGTTAACACCTGGAGCAGAAGGCTCGGTGGAGGGCACTGCCTCTTTCCTAGGAGGAGGAAAACCGAGAAGCCCAGATACTCCTGAGAAGGCAGCCAGGCTGGTGGGAGCCTGGATGGAAAGCCGCCTGGGACACCCCAGAGCAATGGTGGGGGCTGCCAGGGAGAGAGGGGGCTGAGGGGCAGCGGGGGTCCTGCTGGAGGTGTGAAGAGCTTCATGAGTAAGTGTGAGTGGCTGCCATCTGCCTCGAGGGGAAGAGGACATTGGCCAGCGCCTGCTACCAGGAAATCATTGCAGACTGGCGAGGCTAACGTGGGGGGATTAGAGCTACCCCACACCGGGAAGGCTCAGCGGCCCCTGGCGCATCTAGAGGAGGTGGGGGGAGGTTGACTGGGCCTGGCAGCTGCTGAAATTCCTCCCTGTTCAGAGGATCCCTCAGGTCCCCATGGAGGACTGTCCCCAGCTCTCAGCCATCTGCTCGGGCTGGGTGCCTGCGTTTACGTTTCCCCGAGTGGCACTGACACCTAGTCCTGCATCCACCCGCTCTGCCCCCCGCAGGTCAGAACTGATGGACTCCTGCTGTTACAGAAACCACTCACACCCCTGGACACCCCTTCCCTCCCAGGATTCTGCAGAAACCCCATTGCACGGCACAGCCAGACCCTGCCTGGGTTTTCCTCTCCTGTGTCACACCCCTGGGTGTCACCGGGCACTGCCCCAGTGAGCCGACATGTTGCCCAGATAATGTAGCTTCCCGCCTTGTCTCGGCCCTCGCTCCCACGGCTGGCGGTCCGGTGAGTTCTAAGTCCTGATGCGGAAGCTGAGTGATGGAGGAAAATCTCCTGGGTGAGTTGGTCCTTCCTGGAGAGGGGTCCTCCTCCCTCGGGCAGAAGGTCATGGCCACCCTCACGTTCAAGCACTGAACTTGGCATGCGCATCTGTGGACCCTGCCAATTTCTCTCATATCCTTTTCCTGAAGTCAAACCCCTTGTTGTAATGACTTTTAAAACGATTTTTCCAGAGGGCCTTGAGTAACTAACTAGGCACAAATGGAAATCTTTGGTAAAGAGTCAAGACAGAAGAGAATTATTAGGAAGAGACTCAACGGAAGTGAAATGTTCCTGGTCTCCCTGGTCGGACGACTTTCCTTCCCAGCCGTATGGAACCTGCCGTGGAGCTAGGTCCACCCTGCTGTCGCCGTGGGTAAGGGTCTGTTTCATTTTGTTTCTCACGGCTGAGTCAGACTCATGGCATGCACATTCCACCTCTTCTCTGCCCTTCTGTCTGCTGGCGGGCGCTGGGGCTGCTTCCACACCTTGGCGACTGTGAATAATGCTGCGGTGAACACCGGGGGGCAGGCACCTTTTCAAATCGGTGTTTTGGGTTTCTTCAAATAAACCCCCAGGGGTGGAATTCCTGAGTCATGAAACTTAAGTTTCATTTTGAAGTTTTTGAAGCCCTAAACTGTTGAGGCCACCAACAGTTGCATAAGTGACCTCCTTACATCACTTAAGAGGTTATGTACTCTGACTCTGTTTATGTGACATTCTGGAAATGACAAAATTGTGGGGGTTGATAATAGACGGGGGGCTGTCTCCTCTGCCAGCCACCCTGGTGACTGTCGGTGACCACAGACGACGTCAGTGTTTTTTCCTTTTTGTTGAGTTTATTGGGATGACTTTGGTTAATAAAATTACAGAGGTGTCAGGGGTGCAATTCCATGACACATCGTCCGTCTATCGTGTGTTCCCCACCCCAAGTCAAGTCTCTTTCCGTCCCCGTTTCCCCCCCTTTTCTCTCTTCTCTCTCCCCACACCTCCCCCTCCGGTGGTTACCGCACTGTCATCTGTGTTCCTGAGTCTTTCTTTCTTTTCTCCGCTTAATCCCCTCACCCTGCTCGCCCGCCCCCAACCGTCTCCCCTCTGACAGCTGTCAGTCTGCTCCTGTATCTGGGAGTCTGTTTCCATTTTGCCTGTTAGCTCCTTTTGTCCATCAGATTCCGCATCTGAGTGAGATCACTCACGGTGCTTGCCCTTCCCTGACTGGCTCATTTCACTTGGCACAATGTTCTCCAGATCCATCCCTGCTGCTGCAAAGGTCAGATTTCCTTGTTTTTTACAGCTGCGTACTGTTCCACTCTGTAAATGCTCCACACTGTTTCATCCACTCGTCTTTGGACAGGCACTGGGCTGCTTCCCAGTCTTGGCAATCGTAAGTGACACTGTAACGAACATGTGGGTGCTTCAGCATTTTTGTTGGGCCCTCACCAGACGGATACTAGTTGGGCTACAACATGAGGTTTCTTTGTCTTCCGTTTCGAAGATGATAATCCATCTCTCTCCTAAGCCCCTATCATCGCTGACAGTAATTCTGCCTCCGATCCAACTTTTGTTCTCAGACAAAGCTCTACACACGATAAAGACGCCCTAGAATTCTGAGCATCCTGGTTTGCTTTAAGAAGCACACAGATTCCGCTGGCTCGCTCTCCATCACCGCGCGCCGGAGCCGAGTGCCAGGATGCACGGGAGGACTCGGGGCGCCTGAACCGCCGGCCGGCGCCGGAGTGACACGGAGGGGTTTGGCAAGTCTCGCCTGGAATCGTGTTCCATTGTTGCCAAGGCATCACTGCAGCCTTTGTCTGCCACAGCGGCAATAATCTATTTATAATGTTGCTAATTTCATGCACTAGTGTTTTGCTCCTGGAATCAGTGACAGTGACAATGCCCTTGGGTGGCCAGTTGGAACGCAGGCGATGACCAGGGTGCCCGAGTCACCGCGTCCAGGATGTGGGCCATGGCTCCAGGGGGAGGGGTGCCATAAATAACCCCCGCTGACAAGAATGGTTGCTCTGCACGTCTGCAAATTCAGCATTAAAGTGTTTCCACCGGTGCATTTCCTCTTCACCTTATAAAGTGGGTTGGACCTCGGGATGGGGTGCTGAGTGAGCATCGTTTCTTGGTATAAAATCCAGGCCTTGAAATTTAAGTGTGTTTGTGAAATGCAAGCACCATCACGTAGGCAAGCAGACAGTATGGGTCTGTGATTTCCTCTGGGTTTCGAACAAATCTAAACATAAAACAAGGACCAAATGGGCTGTTCCCTCCTAACTGTTGGTGAAAGGCTGAGTTATGGCATCCCCCAGAAAGATACATCAGCGCCCTCATCTCTGGGACCACCCGCTGTGACTTGATTTACAGAAGGAAGTCATCAAGTTAAAGTGAGGGCCCTTGGGTGGTGTCCTGATGAGAACGGGAAGTTCAGACCCAGAGATTTGGGACAGGTAGACGCCACGTGAGGCTGGGGCAGCGACCCAGAACACTGACCCCCACGGCCTCGGAAGGAGCCCAGTGCCCCCACCCCGATGGCGGACACCCAGCCTCCAGAGCAGGAGACACACCCTTCTGTCACGTAGAACCCGGGCTGGGGGGCCCTGTGGTGGCCGTCCCAGCAAACGAAGGAACTGCTGGGGTTGTGACTCAAGGGGGCAGCAAGCCACAAGACGGGCACCCCTCTGTCCATACACGTCTCTCATACGTGTTCCTGTCCCACCAGCTGTTGCACCCTGAAAGGCCCCAGGGTTCCTGCCTTTGCCAGCCCCACCCCGGCCGCTGCTTCCGAGTCCTGGGACGCGCCAGGCCACCCTGTCCCCGTTCCAGGGCAATTTAAGGACAGTGAGTAGTTCACACGAGCATCACCCGACAGCCAGCGCAGCTAATGACACCACGAACACTGTCATTCACAGCCTCTTTTACCTTCCATTCTAATGTATCTTCAAATAAAACAAATGGGCCGTGGAAATAATTTCTTGTGCTGTCAAAAATCCGAAGAAACGCACTTTGTCTGAAATAAAGCTGGATTCCACGACTTCCCCGAAGCGGCTCCAAAGTGCCTCGTGTGTCTGTTTGTGGAGGTCCGCGGGTGGGTGCTGGTGGTCCCGTTTCAGAAAACAGCTCGCTCCCGATGAGATTTTCTTCAGGTGCCACCTGTCTCAACCACCTGCATTTTGTTCTTTCTAGAAGGTTCGTGACGCCAGGCTTTCTCTTACTTTCCACGCCGTTCGCATCTTCACACGCAGTGGATGTAACGATGTCGGGGACACCTTGGAGGTTTTCTCAAAGCTGTGCTTGCTTGTTGTCACCGTGACGTGTGGGTGACAGCCAGGTGGTCACCAGGCACCATGCCTTCAGCTCAAATGCAAATTCCTGGCATGCAAGAGTCAGTCCCTCTCCTGCACCCTCAGAGCACCCAGTTGAGCACCTAGCTGAGCACCTGGCTGAGCACCCAGCTGAGCTCCCCGCTGAGCTCTCGGCAAATGGGAGAGACCCCAGGCATCCCTCCCTCTCAGCGCGGAGAAAAATGGGCCAGTTTTGCTTCAACGATTCTCGTAATTCGGGTCAGACGCCCTTTCCCGTCGGTGACTAAAATGAATGCCCAAGCCTGGGAAAAGCGAGGCCCGCGCCGTTCTGCACGGGAGGTGTGCATGTGGGAGGAAACGGCACGCACAGTGGGCCCAGCACGGGGGAGGAACACGCAGCGGGACCTGCTCCCTGCTCCGCAGACTCCAGGGACGGAGCGGAGACGGAGTGTCTCCTCTGCAGGGGTGCGGCAGGGGTGCAGGTAGGGGGGCACGCAGGCAGGGGTGCCCTGCAAAGTCTGGGAACCCCCCTCTTACGGTGGGAAAGAGGGCGGCTGGCCAGCACTGACCACTCTGACGGACCCTCAGGGAAACAGCGCAGAGCTGCTGGTGCCCGGGCGGGTGACAGGCAATGAGGGGGGCGAGACGTGGGATCCTGGTCCAGGACCCTGTCCCTGCAGCACAATGACTTTGGGGACAGGAGACGCCAGGGAGGAAGGGTGGGGGAGGGAAGGAGCTGAGGAGAGACAGCGGGGAGGTTGGGACAATGTCAGAAACCCTTCACTGCTCTTTCAGCAACTTTCCAAACTCCTCGGCTGTTTTCAAAGTCAGCATCATATAAGCACTGGACGGTCGCCATCGCAAGGAATCAATCATGCAATTGGGGGTTGAAAGGGGTCTTTACAAGCCCATCCTGCACTTGCCCTGGGTCCTGGAGCTGGCCTGGGCAGCCCCCAGGGTCTGGGTGCAGCGGGGCCACCTGTGCAGACACCGGGGAGGTCCTGAATGCAGGCAGAAGGCTACTTGGCACAGCTCAGGGCAGAACCCGCCAGGACCCTCAGGGCCACTCCCTGCAGCGTCTCGGGTCCCAGTCTCCCCACGGACAGGCCCGTGTATGTCCAGTCGCCAAACCACATTGTACTCCTCCAGGACCCCGAACGCTGGGAACGAGGAGGCACCGAGTGCACTGAGGAAGGCAAACTGAAAACGCAGGAGAGGGCGTCACTTTGCCAGAGGCGGCAAACACTATGGGAATGACGTGTCACAATCAGCTTTTGACCGGAGGCGACCTGGCCGAGGGCAATGACTTGAGCCCTGAGGGGACACTAATTAACTAACTTGTATTCATTCATTCTTAGTTTGCGCCAGGGCGGCCAGACACCAAGGACATGATATTGAATAGGACATGGCCCCTCCCCTGCAGGACCGTGGGGCCAGCAAGGGATGCGGGTGCCCAGGTACAAACTCAGGGGGGCACCGTGATCTGCCAGAGTGTCCCATACACTCGGGAGCTCAAGGGAATGATGTGTCCTGGGGTCTCTTGTTTAGAGAATCAGAACCTGTCAGAACTGACTGTTTCAGAAGGTGTGAGGACACGCTGTCATTTCTGCACTTTCCCCGCCAGGTGACCGACAAATAGCTTGTGTCCTTTGTGAGGACACCTCACAGTTCCTCTGTCTCAGTGACGAGGCTTCGAGACTGCAGGTCCCATGCGTCCCCTGGTGACACGCTCTGGGCTGGTCACTCGTCCTCACTGCAGAGCCTGCAGAGGACAGCGGTGGACGGTGCTGTCCAGCTCAGGAGCAGCGTCGCTCTGTGTAGTGCTCGGGTCCACGGTGACACGGCAGGGGCTGCTGTTTCCCCCGCTCCGGACCCCGGTGCCCAGGGCCCCAGACAATGCTCAGGTCTTTCTGGCTGCATCCTGAGGTGCGGCCAGGGGCACCCCTCCGGAGCCGGCCTGAAGGCGGGGCCCGGAGGCAAAGCCCCTTCTTGTGGGCAAGGGGCACGTTTATGTATTTTGGTTTTCCCGGTAGATGCACGTCGGTGGTCACCAGGGCCCGAGACACAGCACACATCATTTTTTGAAATGAGCTTGTCCTAAGATTCTCAACAGTTCGCCAGAGCTGATGATGGCGGGTCCAATGTCTAAAACCAGTTCACGGTTGGATCAGCACAGCCAAGGAGCACAACCCGACTTTTACAGTGAAACCACATGTATTTGTTTCTTTTAAAGATTTTGTTTGTTTACTTTTACAGAGGGGAAGGGAAGGAGAGAGACAGGGAGAGAAACACCAATGTGTGGTTGCTTTTCACATGCCCCCTACTGGACCCAGGCCTGTGCCCTGACTGGGAATTGAACTGGCGACCCTTTGGTTCACGGGCTGGTGCTCAGTCCACTGAGCCACGCCAGCCAGGGCAGTATCTGCTTTTTTCAATGATTCATGGAAAAGCTCCCAGGCCCCAGGATCGGGGGATGGAGCGGCAGGCACCAGGAATCTCGGACAATGTGCAATGGGTCATCAAACGAGACGGTGCCCGGTGTCCGGCTGGACCGGGGCTATTAATACCAGATCCTCGGGGAGTGCAGTGAACGACATCCATGCCTCCTGTGAACGCAGCCCCAGTGAAGAGTGGCGGTTCGTCGGCCGTGCCCGTCACACCTGTCAGGTGCCCTGGCCGTGTGCATCACGCCCTGCCCACGATGACCTCACATGACTAATGACAAACCACAAAGTTCATGGTTCAAGCAGCTGATTCCCAGCCCCGACTCCGCCCAGCGTGCAGCTCAGCCAGGGGCCTGAATCACGTCCGTCCGCGGGAGACGGGTGTCCCCTTATTTTGGCACCCGTGGCCAACCCGTCAGAGGTGGGTGCAGATGTGGGGGCCAGCCACACCCTGCCTGGACTGGGGGTGGTTCCAGCTGTCCTGTTCATGTGGGGAAGCTCTGTCTCGGGTGGTTCGCGTGGGGTGAAGGTCGACCGGGGAGACGGTCGTGTGCGTCACCGTGTGTTTATAAAGGTGAGGCGTGCAGGGACCACTCTGTGTGCTCCCTCTGGAACCCGTGTCCTGGGGCCACAGTGGCCTCCCCCACCCCCTCCAGCACTGCAGCCTGGGCACCACCCCCCAACCCCACCCCCAAGGGCCCATCCTCAGATCACTGGGGCCCACCGCACTTCCTTCTTCCCCTGCCTCCACGGAACTGGCCCCCTGCCTCGGGGAGCCCCGCTTTTGCGCCCCGCCGTCTACCTTCCTTCTTATCACCACCGGACACAACGTTAACTTCCCTATGGGGTCTTCCCAGCAGAGAGTAAGACCCGTGGGAGCTCGGACTCCGTGGGCAGTGCTCGCAGCCCGTGAGGAAGTGCTGGGCTGGCACGGGCTCTGGGCTTCCTCGGCCGTCCTCAGATGTGCACGTGGCGCCGGGAGGGATCTGAAGTGAATCCAAGGGGTGGAGGGTTTGTTTCTTCTCTGCGTTATTTTTGGTAACATGTTCCCAGTCCACGCTTTTCTCCTCGCCACTCCTTTTCTCCTCCGCCTCCCCTCCTAGCCCTGACAAGCAGTGTTTACAATGGAACGGGCATGGACGCATCCCTCCGGTCACTCCGTTGCGGCCATCCGGTGCGAGCCCCCCGGGGCCCAGCAGGTGGGATGATGGGAGCGGGTCCTGTTCTGGGGGCGGAGAGTCCGTCCGGGGCCAGGCACCTCCAGAAGGGCAGGAGTGGCCTCCGTCCACCCCTTTCTCCGCACGCAGCCGGCCCCTCCTGCCACACTGTCAGGGCCTCCTCTGCCCACAGAGTGCACAGACCAGGGCCAGGCACCCTCTGGCAAATCCCCCGCCCCAAGGGCCACCCTCGACTCAGCACGGATCCAGGTCTACTCCTCGAACCCGGGACCCCAGTCCAGCTCAGGCTTGTGGAGTCTGTCCATCTCCAGCCGGCCAAGTGTGGCCTGCAGCTTGGCGATGGGTCTGGCTGCTGGACCCGGCACGGGGCCGTTTCCGTTTAGACGGTGGGGCTGCCCAGGGAGCAGAAAGCCCTTCAACTCGGAGGCGGGGGTCTGCTCCCAGCATGCAGCGGGGTGCACGATGCAATCTGCTCACCCTCCGTGGATGCCCTGTTCCCAGCCCTTCCAGACGTTTCCCTGTCTCAGATGCTCCTCCCAAGAGAGGCCCTGAGAAATGATGATGGCACCTCCTACGATGTCCCCATTGTCACCACGATGTTATCATCGCCCCAGCCGCCATTTTCTTCCACGCCGGCACCACTGCCGTCAGCAGTCGCCAGCACTGTCCTTGCTGTTGCCTCCCACTCCTTCCCCCTCCTCCTTCCTCCCCTCCTCCTCCTTCCTCACTCTTCCCCCTCCTTCTTCTTCCTTACCTTCTTTTCCCTCCTCCTTCCTCCTCATCTTCTTTCTCCTCTCGTTCCTCCTTCCCCTCTCCCCCATCATCGTCACCATCACCACCGGCACAACAGTCATCTCCGTCCTCAGAGGCCATCGTTTTGGCGATACCCGTGATTCCACCCTTAGTCTGAACCCTAATCTGTAGCCACAGCTCCTTTCTGTTTTAACCAAAAACCTTTCTGCAGGGTAAAGGCCCACCCTGGGCATGTGTGGTGCTGAAGTTGCACCAGGGGGAACGTGGCTGCCCCTGCTGTCCCTGCTGTCATCGGGTCTGCTCCCCGTCCCTGTGGTCTCTGCCGTCGCTGTCCTGGCTTCTCTGGCCTGTCGCCACAAGGCCGACCAGGGCCGAGACGCTTCACAAGCAAAGGACAGCTGCCAGCGTCTGACTTTGCTGGTGGCCGACACGCTCGCACTGGCTGAGAGGGCTCTTCGGTTTGGGCAAAGCACGGAGTCCGCCTCGTGGGGACACGGCGGCCTCTTTGCCAGGCCGGGCCCCTCCCTTCCCGCCGGCATCGCGCTGTGGGACACGCTGTCTATTCCAACCACTCTGAATGCCGTGATCCTGGGAGCTCTAAAAAGCCCCTAGAAAAGGATGTTTGCGCTTGCATGAGACAGAAAAAGACAAAAAAAAAAAAAGCTTTGGAAACTGGAAAGGATGCAATATTTGATCACTAAAAATAGAACTGAACCTTGACCTCTGACCTCCCAGGTGGGCTCCTGGTCTGCAGAGTCTGCCTGTCCCAGGGCGGGGCTGCTCCACAGGGGCGGGGCCTGTGTTTTCCCTCCGTTTCTGCTCCCCTACGCTCTCTGAGAACCGTAGTGGCTGGAGGCGCCCCCTGGACACGGACGGTTTTTGCTGAACAAGACAGTTGAGCCGTCCCCGCAGAGTCGGCGGCCTTGCTTCACAGGCCCTGCTTTACTGAGCTGAGGGCACCTGAGAGCTGAAAGTTTGGGGGGAGATGCTTAAGGAAACAGGACCCCCTTTGATTCTGGCCTTTTCCTTAGCCCATCCCCTCCCCACCCTTGGTCACGGAACCCAACGTCTCCCTTTACGTAAGAAGACAAGGTGACTGGAGGGGACACTTGTTACATGAATGAAAACCCCTTTGTTTGCTAACTGCCTGCTTATGTGTTTATCGTGAATCACATTATCGTTGACCCAGATTCTAGACAGGTGAACCAGGGTGGTCGAGCTGTGGGGGGGGCTGCACTTTGTTCTGAGAACACTTGTTTCGCCAGGCAGAGGACAGACTCAGGGTGTGTGGGGGCCACCTTCCCGCACCTGCAGGTCATCGAGTGACACGGGGAAGCAATGTCACTCCTGTGGCTCTGCAGCTGGAGTGTCTTGCCTGGCAGCCACCAGCTCTATGCGGGTACTTAGATTTAGGTCATGTACAGCGAAATAAAACTGTAGACTGAGTCTCTCAGCCACGCCGGCCACACTGCTGGTGCTCCTCGCCACCATCTTGGACACGCAGACACAGAGCATTCTCGTCACGGTGGGACGTCCCATGGGCCACCGTTGTATCAAAGGAGGCACAAGAGTCAGCGGACAGGACATTTCAGAAAGGAGACTGGGCCCTGGCCAGTTTCCTCAGTTAGTTAGAGTGTCGTCCTGACGCGCCAAGGTTACGGGTTCGATCCCTGATCAGGGCACGAGCCAGAATCAGCCAATGAGAGCATCACTAAATAGAACAAATCGCTGTTTCCTGCTCTCTCTCTCTCTCTCAGATCAATAATTTAAAAAGTAGACTTAAATTGGTCTAAAGAAGGACTTTGTACCAATCAGAACTGTCCAGCCTTGGGAGAGAGGGGTCTCCAAGGAGAAAACTCTGCGTCAGCAGAACTAGGCAATGGCGTAACAGGGAGGACTGTCCCCAGGGAAGCTGTCTGCACAGGGTCGAGCACACCTGCCCATGTCCCTCAGTCTCAAAATGCCAAAATTCCATGAACCACAGCAAGCAGACATGCGTGTGGAGAGAGGTGGGGACAAGGAGCATTAGGAGACCCCTGCTTACCACACATGCGGCGAGTGAACCAGACCACAAGCTGAGGAAGGACTGGGACTACGAGAGTTCTTAAGTGGTTCCCCAACAGTGCAGGACCGGCACCTACGCCCCCCCCAGCCCCCACCTGTCTGTCAGTGAAAGCCAGACAGACATCAGATAGAGGTAGCCAGCACGCCGGGGGACGGACAGATGCAGGGGCAGGTAAGAGACAGATCTGGGCGAAGCGATTCATGTGGGCGGTGGCTACACCCAGATTCTGTTTTCCGCTGACAAAGGGCTTCGTGAGCCTCGACCAATCAATCACCGTTGAGCAAGTCTCCTGCTCACGAGCGGAGAAAGCGTCCATCTGTCCATCCGTCCGGTCCACACAGCAGCAAACACGAGGCGATTACAAGCTGTAGTAAACACGGAGAGTAGAAGTGCCTGCGACATTTAAAAATTAGGATTCCCATTCCACGTCATGCATAAAACCTCTTGTTGTTGGAAATGTGTGCATTATTGAGGCAGCGAGGCCCATGGAGACTCGGCTTCTGGAGAACAGCTGCCTGTCTCGCGGAGCTGAGCTTGATTTACATGCCCAGCGTCCGAGGCGGATGGCGAGGAGTGCCTTGACCGGAGAGGCCGGCCGAGTGCTGACGAGCAAGGCAGGAGACGTCTCAATAACGTCGGACCGGCCCTGGGCTAAGGGCCGCTTCCCGCTGGAATTCCGTGCATCAACTGGAACGGAAGTTTGCTGGGGGTCCAGGGGTGGGTGTGTGGAGCCCGAGGGAAGCACCCCTGCCCGCTGTTACCCGTCCTCGGAGGGAGGGTGCCGGAACCCAGGAGGAGCAGGGCCTTCCTGCGGTCAGGAGCTGAAATGCCGACCCCCAAGTCCCCCGCCAGCACCTCCCGGGGCCATTCTCACCAGCGCCAGACCCCTGCATCCTCGGTGGGACCCCCGGCAGCAGAGAGTTGGCACTGACTGAGCCCAAGGGGAGCACGTGGCCACTCTGATGGATTGAACACGCAGCCTGGGCCGGAACAGAGGCAGATGCCGCTCAGAGCTCCCTCAGGTCTGCCTGCAGCTGCTCCCCATTATCATCTCGGGGAGCAGATGTGGCTGCAGGAAAATTACTGACCAGAGGCTGACCCCATCCCCCGCCCCCACATTCCAGCTGAGGACAGCTGCCCAGGGGTGTGCATGTTAGCAAAGCCGGCTGCTGTTTGCGACCCTCCCCCTTGGCATCCGCGCCAGGCCTTGGCCGGTTCCCCATACAGAGCGGGTGAGGCCTTGCAAGTGGGTGGTCGTTGCCAGGCCCTGGCTCCTGGGGCCCCCTCCCACCCCCACCGAGCAGGGAGAGGGAGGCGTGGGGGCTGGGTGGGAGAACGCCTGGGGCACGGGGTGGGCGTGGCCTTGACTTCCCCAGCAGGAGTCACAGGAGATGTGGCAACACACAGTTGAGGTTTTATGGCAAAAGCACCCTAAATGCGTACACAGGGAAAGCGGCAGTGTTCCAGAGAAGCCTGGTTTCCTCCTTAGTAGTAAAATATACTCTCCTTCCTAAAACTGCTCTTGGAAGGCCGCCCACTGTTTCTTGCATTTCCATGATGTTCTAGAAAAGCGCACACAGTGCAGACAGAAAATGGACCTGAGGTTGTCGGGGCCAGGGCTGAGGGGAGGCCTGATTCTGAGGGGGTGACAGGAAGCGATTTTCTGGGGTGATCTGTGGCGACGTCCTCACAAGCATATGCAGGTCTTACAACCCGGAGAACACTATACCAAAAAAAAAAAAAAGCTATAAATGGGAAATTTCCCCTTTCCTATGAAGGAAAATTCAATTTTTCATCGCGCCCTATATAATCAGCTTCCACACTGAGGTTGAGGAGGACATAGGACGGGCTGGGGGGACCGTGACGACTGTCCAGCCAGCCAGCCCGCCAGCCCATCCGGGATGCGTCCCGGGCTGAGTGATGACAAGCTGCCAGGGGCATCCTTTCGCGTTGCCGGTGTCCAAAGCCTCCTTAGCCCAAAAGGCTCTAGAAGATTACTTAGCAGAACACACCTCTTACACGCTCAGCTTAACACGAGGTCGTGTGACTCCAGGAACGCCAGTCGGGGCAGCTGAAGCGGCGTGTGGTGGAGAAGGGCTTCCCGGACACAGTGGGCCGACGTTCCGTCCCCAGCAGCGCTCAGGGCCAGACACACTCCAGTGGCCGAGGGCAGCGGAGGGGCGGCCTGGCCTTGGTGAACTGGGCCTGTGTCAGTGGAGGGTCTGCTGGGACCCCAGGGTGCCAAGCTGCATTTGGGGATCTTAAAGTCCTGTGGGGTGCAGACAGAGCCGTCTGCAAGTAGCCACTGTGGGTGCCCACGGGGGTCACTGACTTGCATGGGTGGAGGAGGCTGAAGGGCGTGGAAGAACTCGAAGGTGACAGGGAGGGGGTGGTGTCACCACAGAGAGCACAGGCTCAAAGCCAGAATCCTGGTGACGGGGGTGGGGGGGAGGGGGGCGAGCCACAAAATATATTCATATTTTTCAGTGACGTAAGACAGCATGTCCACACACTTCTTCCTCCCCCCAAAAGGGTTTTGAAAACTTTCCGCACGTGTCGAACACGCCTCAGCATGAGAGAACATAGCTGCTCTTGCTAGGTGAGCTGGTTCCAGGGCCATGTCCCCCACGGCTGCGGTTCGGTTAGTGTCGTGAACGCCGGTTCAAACACGGAACAGAAAGTTACCGTGTCCCTGGACGTCTCGCTGAGTCCCGAGAGAACGCGCCGGAAACTGTGGGTTGGGAAAAGCGAGGAGGATGTTCTCTGCGTGAATCCGGGCTTGTTGGGACAGGAACGGTCTTTTGAGAAGAACTGAGAGGGTGTAAAAAAGCACATTCTCCGCATTTCAGACACAGCCTTTGGGGACCCGCAGGTGCGCGAGGCCGGCAAAATGTGCTCGGCGCACTCTCTCTCACGCCGAGCTGGCTTTTTTTTTAAACATTTTTGAAAAGGGTATTTTAAAGGAGATGTTATTTATTTGATTTCAGAGAGAGGGGAAGGGAGGGAGAGAGGGAGAGAAACATCAGTCAGTGTCTGGCACCCTGCCCCAGAACGAACCCACAACCGGCCGGTGCCCTGACCGGAATCGAACCAGCGACCTTCTGTTTCACTCTGTGGGACGACACCTGACCCGCCGAGCCATGCTGGTCAGGGTCAGGGCGTTTCCGAGGCCGTCCGGGAAACGTCGAGTTGAGGCAGTCAAAGGCAGCTGATTTGTGGGGCCTGCAGACGCCAGCCAAGTCACAGATTTATAATATCTGAAGAGTTTTGTGGGAAAAAGCTACACTAAGTAGCATGATTAGTGCTAGTAGCACGTGTTACTAGTAGCACGGACTAGGAATGAGGTCGCCCACAAACTCGATGGTGCTTTTGTTACCTGATCTTGTATTTTTGGGTCTGTGATGGGATTTCTGGGACTCGGAGTGCGTGAGGTCGCACTGAACCTCGGCCCAGAGCTCAGCGGTTCGGGCAGCAGCCGACACTCGGCCCCGAATTTGCACAGACGGCCCAGCCCCGGGGTGGGGTGGACGGGAGAGGAAAAGAGCGTCCTTCTCGGTGAGTAGCTGACCGCGTGAGAAGGGGCGAATGAACCAGCTATGCCAACAGCTGGGAGATGAAGCAGCCTTGCTCTGGGTCTGAGTCCCCAGAGGAAGAGGGCACAATAAGAGGATAAAGCTACAGTGAGAAACCTCTCCTTCGGTGCTTACTGTCCTCGGGCGGTTACCTCCCTGCCGTGCCCACACGCCTTCACTCTCTGTTCCTGCGTCCTCCCTCTGCCACCGCCCAGCCTGCCCCTTACACACCCACTGCTGTGCCAGGGGCCAGGGCCCAGGGGTGGGCCGCAGGCAGCCTTCAGCCCCCCCTTTGTCTGCCCTGCACATGGCCGTGGAGCCACTCTGCACTCTGACAGACGCGACCCAGAGGACCGGGGTCGCTGATGCTCCTTGGGCCACACTCCACCGGGGAGGACAGAAGCTGAGGGGGCCCTGTCCCCCCAGAGTCCCCCGCACCAAGAGCTCGGAGGTACAGAGGGCTGGACAGAAGGTCCCAGAGCCATCGGAGCACGCTGGCTGTGACAGTGACAGCCCCCCCTTAGCCCAGCATGTGCCAGTGTCCCCCGGACTCAGGGGGAAGGTCCAGAGGGAAACACAAGCCAGGGCACGAACTTCACACGGACGGCCTTTCCAGCCATAAGGAGGAGGGTCACCCGAGAGAACATGAGACTGAGCGGTCAGCAACCTGGGCCCCCCAGCGCTCGCTCAGCAAGCCGTGGGGAGAAGCCCCCCTCCCCCCAGGAAACCGTTTCCTTGCCCTTTATACGTAACAACTCATGTCGTTGTTGGTGTTTCTCCCGCCTGGTGGCCTCCCAGACATCTAGCCTTTACGACCTTTGCAACCCACTGGGTTTCCTCCCCGATCAGCCTCGCACCCCCCGCTCTGCTTTCGTGCGGTCCATGTGGCCTGTCCTCGGAGGGGGGGCACTCTCCCTCATGCCCGGTTTTATCTCCTCCTCGGAGACCCTCGTTCTGAGATTGCTGCATCACGGACGTCCACACCCTCTCCGGGGAGGTCCTTACTCACAGACCCCTGACAGGAAGAGCCCCCTGAGACTCAGCACCCCCACACATACCCGTGAACAGCTCACAACGCCTCTGCCCACCTTCGAGCCCCAAACCCAATGAGCGGCCTGTGCTTCCTCTCTTGCCACACGGGACCCCTCACCCCCCAGCCCCCACTGCTGGGCGGCCTCCTGCCGCAGTGCTCGGTCAGCTTCCACCTGGGGGTTCATCCTCACGGAAGTCTTTCCGACCCACCGGCCGAGGCCAAGTTCCTGCCCGCCTCTCTGGTTGCATGCCGGATGTGGGAAGGGGGCGTAGCTCGGCTGCGCAGATCGGCACCTAACTTTTTCATGAATGAAAATGCACGGCAACACCACTAGGGACTAGAGTGAGCTCAGCATCCTCCTGGGGGTGAGCCCTGTGCCCAGGCCCCAGGGAGGGACCTGGGAAGGGGAAAGCATGAAGCTCATGGAGCACCTGCTGTCTGCCAGGTGTCAGGTGAGACCCCTGGTGCCGTCACACTTAGTCCCCACAGCGGCAGCACGGGCCACATGCTCGGCCCCTAACACAGCTCAGGGCAGCCCGCTGGCCGCTCCAGGTGGGGGTGCCGGCGAGCACGGGAACACGGCTCTTCCCCTCCCGGGGGGCGGGCAGCACAGTGGGCGGGCAGCAGAGAGCCCGGGCAGCAGAGAGCCCGGGCAGCAGGGAGAGGATGGGCCTGGATTCCTGCGTCCATCTGCGATGTTTAGACGTCTTACCAGGAGCTGTGACCTCCCTCATACGCTGAGATCTTATCATACAGGAGACGTTTATTCGATTAAATGAGAGAGGGTTAGGGACTGGACTGTGACTTAGCACCGAAGTGTTTTTTTATGATCATCTTTTTAATGAAGAGTGGAGTGAGTTTACATAAACAAGGTACCCTAGCTGCCTTTGAAGTGCATGAATAAGACTGGGATAAGCGAAGATCCCAGGGGAAAATGCTGTTTTTTTGTTTTTTTTTTTACAATTAGATAGAAATCACCCGTGGTAATACCCATTTGGAAGTACTGTATAACCCTCATGAGAATATAAAAAACTTAAAAAAAAATCCTGAGTCAAAACCATTGAACTTTGTTTGACTAGAGTCCTCAAGTTTATGTAAATACACAGCTGTGTGTGTGTGTGTGCGCGCGCGTGTGTGTGTGTACCCAGAGATACTTCTCCTGATGCTAGAGACAGATTTCGGAAGTCCTGGGTCATCCCGAACCCCAGACCGAGATTCTTCCCCAGAGACCCGCCCCCTTTTCCTGGAATACCCGTTTTAGTTGACCCAGGTAGGAAGTCGGTGCTAACACAAACCCCAAGTTCGCCTGCAGAATCCCGAGGTTTTTCTGCTCTACGTTTCCCTCTGGAAGAACAGGACTCCGGCTTGGACAGCCATTGGCAGGGTAACTGCTCAGCACTTGGGAACTATGAAGAGCTACCTCTTGATTCAGATTAAAATATCTGTTGCTATAGATTTCTCACACAGCACACATCATTTGCAACACTTGAATCATCTTGTAGCTGGCTTGTAAGAAATCCAAATTCCTTCCGTTTTCCCCGAGGCGAGGAAAGCTGAGCACGGTCTCGTTCCAAAGGCCGTCCAGCGAACAGGTCCCTGCTTCCAGCTGCTGTTCTACGTGGTGAAGATGCATACTTAGCAAAATATTCTTTTGCCAAACAGTTACCAGTTGTAACGAGGTCCCGGGGGATTCTTTCTAAAGACACGCCGGGAGAGAGAAGGAAGGCTGGAGGAGAACTCTGCCCCACCCAGCCCCGCAGGATCACAGATTAGAACCTTCTAGACTCCGGGAACAGATGCACCACTTGGTCTGCGAGACTTCTGGGAGCAGCGCGCTCTGTACCTGACACGGTAATGCACCCCACAGCTGGGATGCCCCCGCGAGGAAAAGATTCCCTGCTCAGATAGCCCGAAATCTGCCCTTCTACGCTTCCCCCACTCAGGTGGAGGCTGTGTCCCCTGAGCAGTCGAGGACAAATCCATCGTCCCATCCCCGTGATAGCCTTGCAAACATCTGCTGAGGGATGCTACATTCCGGGTGGTTTCCCAGGGCCACAGAGGGGCTGAAATACTCCCTCATCCATGTGCACCGGGTCCCCGGACCGGAAGCTCAGAGAGGGGGAGGTAGGGGCCGGGGTAGGCCATGTAGAGTCCCACGGCTACAGGTGACCTTGGGGTGTCCAACCTGAGGCCGGTGGGCTGCATGCGGCCCAGGATGGCTAGGAATTCAGCCCCACATAAAATCGTACATTTACCTAAAACCTTTTCTTTGCTCACCAGTTTTCATTAGTGTTTGTGTATTGAATGTGTGGCCCAAGACAACTTTTCTTCTTCTGAGCGTGGCCCAGAGATGCCTAAAGGCTGGACCCCCCTAGCCTGTCAAGGTCCCTGACTTCCCACAACCAGACGGAGACGAACAGTCATTCCAAAGAACTTGGATGGAGGAAATGAAAACTTTTACATCATGAATATTAACCCCCCCCCACCCAGACAATGGAACACTAAACCTAGGGAAAAGACCTATATTGAGAAGAATGGAATTGAAATCTCCAATAAAGAATCCAGGTGTCAAATCCTTTTAAAAGCAGTTCTAAAAAGACTAGAATTGGGCTTGCATCTCCACACCCACCATCCCTCCGGGTTCCCGAAAGGGATGGAGTTCAAACTGGCCCATCCAGTGCCTGGGACCTAACTCTTGGACTCGCCCTGGGGCACTCAGCCCGAATCACAGGGCAGGCA
Organism: Tonatia bakeri; assembly: GCA_004024845.1. Lineage (NCBI taxonomy): Eukaryota > Metazoa > Chordata > Mammalia > Chiroptera > Phyllostomidae > Tonatia > Tonatia bakeri. The sequence goes on from PVIA01005492.1 coordinate 64,251, forward strand.
CCCGCCCATCTCAGGGACGCCGCGGGACTCTGACTAGAACCATCTCAGAGGAAGGCTAATGGCCGTGAACGTCAACATGTTATTCACCAGAAAATAAACTCCCACTACGGCACATTTCCAAAGTCGCTAATCTCTCATAAGCGAAATGCCGGCTTCATGGATGCAAATAAGTTTTACCTTCTGGCTCATTTAAAATGAAAGAGCCCAAGTTAATTTTAAAATATGAGCCAGTTGAAAGAAAATAAAAATAAGGAAGAAAGACCCAGGTGTAGGCAGCTGCGAAAGCCCAGGATGCAAGTTTATGGAAAACGTTGGTGACATTTTACGGGAGACTCACACGGGACATGCCCCAAACAGGGATTTATATAATGAGAGCGACGTGTCACCTCTTCTCCAGGAGACGGTGACGCCGAGGAGAGAGTGAGTACCTTCATTTGGTTTCGGGAGACGCTGCCAGTTGCTTTTTCGTTCCTGGGACATAATGTATGATGTGATTGAGGAAGAAAAAGAAAAACCCAACTGCCCTGCGAAACAGGTTAAGATAAATCTCTACAAAAATACGGCTTCTCACTATCTCACCAAGAAAATCCTATAAAAAGACCCTAAAAGGAAGGCTATTTTTTTTTTCTGTCAAAGGAATTTTTATACCTTTTCTCTCTCCTAGGTGGCAGTGCGGCATAAAAAGAGATGATTCCAGGACCCACTATTTCAGGGTCCAAAGATTACTAAGAATGAAGGTTTGAGGAAAAATACTTAATCACATATCAGAATAGAGAAAAAATCCTTTTCTGGACAGAAAGGCGTCGTACTCACGGGTTCCACGTTGTAGGAGAAAAGTGCGTATTCTTTGTCTGGAGAGATTTCATATCTGATGGCTCTTAAGGACTCCTAAAAGAAAAAAGAGCAGAGGACTTTAAAGTATCACATAGAATACAACTCAAAGTCTCAGAGGGACACTCTGCTGGCTGGTGCCATTTCCAAAATTCGCTCACAAAACGAACCGGCAGCCAACTCCTAACGTCTGTTCCAAGTGGCCGTAACCCTTTGCTGACGGCATCGTATCCAGTAACTCGATGCTTCCCATGTTACTTCTATTTTTTTTTCAAATTTCAGCAAGATAACCCTGAAGGTAGCTATTGAAATAAATCCATTAGAAATACATATAGAAACAAATCACCTTTTCTCACAAGACTCCCCATCTCTTTCTCTCTCTATAAACACACTTTGTTTTGCTCATTCTCGTAGTTCGAAGTTTAAAGTCAGCGAATCTCTCCCTAAAATTGAATCGCATTCTACCCACTTTTTGGCGACCGGCTTCTTCGCCATGATGGGCGGTGGCCCCACAAGTCAGTGTACAGAGGACTACCAGCTTTTCCATCATGTGCAGGTGGTTTTACACAAAACAGTCCATCGAAATGCTGTTTCCCTCTGACTCTAGGCCCCTGGTCTGCTGTGCTGACACCACTATGTGGACCTCCACACCCAGTCGAAAGAGCTCTCGGTCCTTGGTCCGGTGTGCGTCACTCAAGAAATGAGCATGCAGCCACCAGCAAACACACGGTGTGTAACCACAGCTGTCCGTGACATCTGTTCCGCGTCTCACTGCAGTTTCTTTCTCACGCGACGATAACTTGGAGGGGCAGCTTTAAAGCAACGGCATTCTCTTGAATTATAGATCTTTCAACATGGCGTAATACACCGCAGTAGGGCTACATCTGAATTACTCCCTTGGCCTGTGCTAAAGGGTGCTTCCACTCCTTGTTACTCATAGCAGTTGTGACTGGCAACATCTCCAAACACACTGAATTAGTCAGCGCTGCTCCCCAGGCAAATTCAATTCGAGGCTAGCTTCCTACGAGCCTCTGGTCACAACGTCGTTGTCAGCCAATCCATGCATGACCTCTCCTCAGGCGTGTTTCCGTGTAAAGACACCGTACGGAACACACACACATTGTCGGTGCTTTCACACGAACTCACGGTGAACAGGGCTGTCAGTTGTGCCTACACGAGGCTCATGCGACACGTGTGCTTTCTCCAGAAGGCACAGCACAGCCTTCATGCACTTTGGAAATGCAAGACAATACTGAGCGTTATTTCTGGGGGTTGTGTGTGTGTGTGTGTGTGTGTGTGTGCGCGCGTGTGTGCATTCTAATCAGCACAATTACCCACAAAAAAGAAAGGTGTGAAAAACGCCGCGCCCCGATCACAAAAAGAAGGCTTGTTTCCAGTAGAGGCGCTGGAAGCAGAAGGCAGTGGACGTGTCACAGTTCCTGCCACTCTGCACGGGGCCAGGAGCGACGGCAAAGGCACCAGTGTGTCTATGTGACGGTGCAGGTACGTGCGAGCACATGGGCGAATCAGTGAACACAGAAGCCGCCCGTGATGAGGATGGATGGTGATGGGTTTCCAGTCTGCTGTTACTTGACACAGTGTTACAATAAAGACCCTCCCCCACATCTCTGTGCTGTGTGTACGTGTGCTTAGTTTTTTACAGGATAGATCTCTACGGGTGGGATTGCTGATGGACTGAGCGGCCAATGAATTCTCTAAGATTTTAAAGCTCTTGATTTCAACTTTATTTTGCGTGGCTCAGTGGGTTGGGGCGTGTGTGAGAGGCTGCCGGCAGATGTGTCTCTCCCACACTGAGGTTTCTCTCCCTGTCCTTCTCCCTCCCTTTCCTTCTCTCCACAATAAATACATCTTTTTTAAAACAGATATTTTTGATGCGTATAGAATTCAGCTTTATTTTTCTCCCAGTGTCTGAAAGATGTCACCCCACCATCTTCTGGATGAAGACGGCATCTGGTGAAGGGTTCCCTGTCACCCTCCTGTTCGCCCTTCTGCCGATGACAGGTCCCTTTCCTGTGGCTGCAATTCAGGTGCTGTATTTTTCTCTGTCTTTCAAAACTTGATTATAATATCCTTCGGTGTGGGTTTTTTTCCCTCTCTTATTATGGCTGGGGTTTGAGTTCTTGTACAGTAGCTGGTAAAAATCCAGTTGCTATTTCCTCAAATGTGTGTCTTGTCTTTTCTCTCCCCTCTTTCTGGGACTTCAATGAGAAGTATATTAATTTACTTTATGTTGCCCACCAAGTCACAAAGGCTTGGTTCACGTTTTTGGGGTTTTTTTTTAAAGCATTTTTTTCTTCCTGTGCTTTTATTTTGGATAGTTTGTACTGCTATTAATTAAAGTTTTTCTTTCTTCTGTGGTATCGAATCTGCTATTAATCTTGAGTTAAAATTCTTATATTTTATTTTTCACCTCTAGAAATTTTACTTGGGTGCTTCACAATCTTCAATTTCCTCTTTCACGCGCTCGTGATTTTATGTCACTGAGCATTTGGGGCATACGCTACGAGTATTAGAAGTTTTCATGTATTTTCTGCTGGTCCTGTTATTTCAGTTATTTGTGGGTTTGCTTCTACTGACCGATTTTTATCCACATTAGGGGTCACATACTCCCTGCTTCTTCATATATGTAGTAATTTGAAAAAACAAACTAACACCAGAGGTTTTGGATTTTCTCTTATTGAATCTTGAAGTCTTTTTGTGTTCCTTCAGAAAATGTTGGACTTTTATGACAGGCAGTTAATTACTTGTGGATTAATTAGATTCTCTCAAGGTTTGTTTTAAAAGGCATTCTACAGGCTCCTCTTCAATGGCCATTATTGCCGAGCTAATTGGAGTCCCTACTTAATGTCTCATGGCTCAAAGAAACTTAAATGATTCCTGGCCGCTCTCGAGCCCTGGAAATTCCTCCTCGTAGAAGACCCTGTAACTGTTCCTTACTCGGAACTTTATTTCCCTCGCCTTGTGGTGTTTCACTCTGTATATCTACAAAGATCAACAATTAACCCGAGTCTCAAGGGCAGCCTACACCATTTCTCAAGTCTTACCCAGTCAGCTTCCTCCTCTGTTGTCCTCTGTCTCATAAATTGTAGCCATAATTTTTCCCTTAAAAAATCTGATGTCTCCTAACTCAGCAAAACAAAGAGGCCTGGGTTTTCCTCCCTGCACTGGAGTTCAGAAATAACCTCCGAGCAGAAGGCTTGGGGGCCAGCTGGGCTCACTCACTCTCCTCTGTTCAGGGATCCCCAGGGGGAGCGGCCTGTTTTCCAATGCACAGACCACGTTTTACCCCTAATTCTGTCCAGCCTATAGTCGTGTGCGTTAGGAGGACGAGGATGATCACCCGCTACTGTCATGGCCAGGACCGAATGTCAAACAGAGAACATTAATTTGTTCTATCTCGTCTCCGCGCCTGGTGCCCAACCGTGACCGGCCCATGATCGGGCCTCCAGGAACGTTTGCTGAGTAAATGCAGAACCACAACCTCAGTTGTTACTGTAATGGTTCTGATATAAAGATAACACCTAGAGGAACCAGCAAGGAGGCAACTTCCGACACTCAAATCATCACAGATCACATCCCTGGGTGGGCGGCCAGCTGCGACCCGCAGCACCTGAGACTGGCAGGTGGGAATCGCACGAGGCTCCTTGAGAAGCCGTCACCGCCATTCCTGGGTCCAGTTCCACGAACTTCTCATCACCCCCGTTCCCATGCCCCCACGGTTGTGGACGTCATGGGCTGTTGGTCCACGCTGTCGCCAGGGGCAAAGGATGGATGCAAACATCACTAACACCTGTCTAAACACTTTCCCCAAGACCATTTGAATGAAAGACATTTCACAAGCCAAGTATACATAGAAAATTGTAACCATGTTTCTGGTGAGATACATCTGTATCTGAAGGGTTGGTGTCCTCCTTGCTGGCACCAGATAGACAGGTACATGCCTGAACTGCAGAGAGGTAGAGGCAGCCATCGGCAGGAGAGAGAGATACGAAATGAGAGAATGTCCCAACGTAGCACGTAAGAGAAACAAAATGAAGATTAGAAAGTGTACATACACCCGCAGGCTGTATCCGGGTATGGATGGAAAAGAACTGGATGGACAAGATTTAATGATAAAATCAAGCCACCGAAAAGATGGAGTTACAAGAAGACTCTGTGGGCAGCTCGATGGGAAAACACCTCACGCTGAAAATAAAGGGATGATCGAACTCTCTCCTTTCCCGGTCAGCAATGAGGAAGGATCTCGGGGGCCTGGCTGGGCTATGGAGGATGGAGCCCCAGCCCGTGCCAGGCCCTTAGTGCACTAAAGATCACACCATACACAACCCCAGTGCCGCTCCCAGCTCTAGCTGTGACGGCCAGAGGAAAGCTGGAAATGCTGTTGTTGTACAAAAGAATGGAGGGTGATGGAAGTTTCCGGGTGGTTCTGCAAGCCCCGTTCTCTCTCACTGTGAGGACAGACAATTCTACACTTCAGCTGTATCAGCATTGTGTGTGTGCGTGTTAGGCTGATCAGACTCAAACTTTGGCAGCTCCAGTCGGTACTGTGGGGCCACATGCAGCACGCCTCGGCACCTAGGAGTAACCCTGTGCCACGCAGTATGGGAGCCACAGGTGTGAACTGCACACCGGCAGCTGCTGCGTTCTTCTCCAGTGTGGAACGCTGGCCTCCACTCGTCTGGACGACCCTAGGGACGGAGGCCGCAGCTGGCTCCCTTATGCAAATCTAGATATGATTTCGTTTGGAATTAGTCAAAGCTGAGTTCCGTCCTCGAGGCTCTCAGCTGCCCTCGAGGCACCAGTGGACTCAGAAAAAGCTATTTAACCTCCACAAACTTGTCTCATTTCTAACATAAGAACAACAGGCGGCTGGCAGTCACGGATTCCTAAGGCTCTCGGTTGAGTGAGGTCTGAGTGCAGAGTTCGGGGGAGTGCTGGTCTCATCACCGCACCCAGCTCTGGCTCTCCTTCCTTCACGGCAGCCTCAGTTTCCCCCAGGAACCCCCACCCTTCCCACTTTGGCTCTCTGAGGCCGCCACTCTTCCCTTCACAAGACTCAACACCCCAGACCCTCAGCGCACTGCCTCGCTGTTGCCGGCTGCACATGCATATGGCACGCAGCCGGAGGTCTGGGTTCTGCTTCCACGAAGTGACTGAACCTCCGCCTCCCCCCCGCCCCTCCCCTGCCGTCTCCCTGTCACTGCCTCCGCTCGGGGCGTCCTCGTCCACCTTCGCCCGGGCCTGCAGCAGCCCCTGGATCCTTCCTGTGACCTTTCCCTCCCCCAGCCCCGCCGTGACAGGTGTCCAGAGTTGTTTCCCTAAGCGCACAGACCTGTGCTCAGAAGCCCCGCCCCCTCCGGGTTCCCCAGAGTAAACAAACAGTCCAGTGAGTCCCTGCCCGCTGGTTTGCTTTCCAGGGCCTCTCTGCCACGACCTTCCAACAACCTACGTCCTGTGGGACGAACCAGCTCGCTGCCCCGTCTGCCGGTGAAACACCCATCCCGCAGCCCGGTCACTCTGCCGGGGGCGCCGCGTCCCCCCTGATCCAGAGGACCGAGGACGGCCTCGCTCCCTGACCCCCACGTCTGCTGGACATCACCCCTCCCGCCTCGGGCACCTTGCTCCCCTCACCTGCGCGCCTTCACCGCGGAACGGGTTTTGTTTGAACAGCGCCGCCTTTAGGTGGAGGTGGGAAGCGCGCCAAGAGTGAAGTCGGTGTTTCACAGGTCTTCGTACCCACCCACCTACCTGGTTCAGCCCAGGGCCTCTCGCAGGGAAGGTGCTCATTTAATGTCAAATGACAGAGTCCGGGGCAGGGGTGACAGAATGACATTGGGCCTCCCTTACTCTACCGAGAGCTGCAGGTTTGGGGCACGGAAGAGTAAGCTGCTACTTGATGCCTTTTGGGTGTTCAAGAGACACAGGCCAACCAGCCTCCTCAACAACGACAACCAGACTAGCCTATGAAAGAAAAACTGGACTAACAATGGGTGTGGATACTTTTGTTCTCTGCTGTTCCAACCAGAGAAGAAGGGAAGGAGAGAAAAAACTAACAAAAAGTGGCAATATTCCCGCAGAAGACGTGCACTCTTCCTGCCATCCTTCTGGTCCAGGGCTGCGGGCCTGGAAGCTCAGAGGTCGGTCTGGCGAGACGTCCACATGTGGTCAGTCACCACAGGGACGAGCCGGCTGCTGCCCGCTCCACGGGCCCACGTGGCTGTCTGCGAGGAAATGAGGTCCTGCCTCCGCCAGACCTTCCTGTTTTTCTTTCCCAAGACGAGCCAGAAATCTGGCCTTGAGCTTGTAACAGCCCACAGAGCAGTCAGCCCAGCGGGCACCGAGGCTCCAGGTCTGCCTGCTCAGCTCTGGACCCAAACAAGGCGACTCCCCCTTTGCAGCTGACTCGAGTGCCGCAGGCAATCAGCCCCGGGCTGGGTGTGCCTGCTGCTGTCCGGACCCTGTCCCAGTCGCAGGTCTGACACACGGGAGTGTCCCCTCGGGAGTGAAAACAGAGGCAGAGCTCACAAGGTGGGAGGCTGGACTGGTTCCTGTCGCCAAGTGGGAGGACCCTGGGGGACCCCTGTCCTGCGAGATTGACCCCACATTGGCCCCGAGGACACGCGTGGCCGGGAAGGCGGGCTTCCTTCTCCCCCACTGCGAGACGTGGAATACGGGATGCCAAGGAAATGAAATGGAAGGAAGCGAGGTGAAAATCAGCAGAGATCGTCAAGTACACTGGATGAAGTGGGGGGAAAAGGTCGTCTCCAGTTCATGTCCTGGCCAGACCCTGGCCTCCCTTCGCAGCACCCTTGGGCCCGGGATTTTTCCCCGGAGTCTGGAACGCGTCTAATAATACGTGTAATTATGCCCCTCTTCGAGCAGGCAGAGTTCATTAATTTTGAGAGACGGAGATAAAAATTCAAACTCTGCAGTGTAACGATTATGTAAAATCAGACAGGAACATGCACCAGAGAAACAAAAAACACTTTATTTAAATGTTAATTTAGTCATTTCAATAAGTAATTAAAACAAGGAGATTAGTAATTAAAACAAGTGCAGACATAAGAAGTGAGAAAAACTCACATAAGCCTAACAACAGGCGGTTCTTTCTTATTTTTTAATTTACTGGTTTTCCCTTCTAAGTATTCCAGAAACTAACTGTCTACAGCTCCGGCCCGTTCATCACGGGCGGACGCCTAATCTCTCTGAAACATGGGGCTGAATTTTTACAAATGTGATTAAAATTATCGAACAAGTGGCATTCGAACAGCCATTATGGAAATCAGCACACTGGAAAACAGAACACAAAATCTCACCACCCGCCGAGACGGACAATGCTCACAGTGCGACGTTCACTTTGTAGCCTTTTGAAGGCACACGGATGCACTTTGCAACTGTTAATTAAAGTGCAAGTCCCATATTGTAATCTTCTGTGCTCGCTCAGTGTAACATCATAACTATTTTTCACATTGCTACATCGCCTTCTTTTTTGTAATGGCTACATCACATTTCATCTATTTTTATTTATCTTATTTCTCTAAATCCGGGGGCTTTTTTTCCTGTAACTTTTAGATTATTTACTTACGAAAAATTCCCTGGGAAGAGTTGAAATGCATCAATATTCTTTTTAAAAAGAATTTGTATTTATTTTTAGAGAAAGAGGGGAAGGGAGGGAGAAAGAGAGGGAGAGAAACATCGATGTGTCGTTGCCTCTCATACGCCCCCTACTGGGGACCTGGCCCACAACCCACACATGTGACTTGACTGGGAGTTGAACTGGCAACCCTTTGGTTCACAGGCAAGGGCTTAATCCACTGAGCCACACCAGCCAGGGTGCATCAATATCCTTATCCACCTCCAAAGGAATTGCCCAGTCACTTTCCAAACACCTGAGATGATTTAAACAATTCCATGAATGACAACATCGGTCTTACCACTTCCTGTCACCACTGGCGTCAGCAATAAAAAAGGGCATATGGAGTATGACTGTCACCGCAGGTCAGCCCCGTGGACTATCCTGACCAGGTCTGTGAGGTCAAGGCCCATTCAGTGGCAGTCAAGTCAAAGCTCTGTTTGTGGACGAGCTTGGTTTCCTCGTCTGAGGGGAGGAGGGCGTGAACGGCATTGTCCTCAGAGACCATCCTGGTTTAAATCCCCAAATCTCCAACACAAGCCAATCGCTCCGCCCTCCTGAGAATCTCTGCGCTAGTATGTCCTAGACGGATTGGAGGGGTGGTACCAAGCTTCCGTAAGAATGGCAGCCCCTGTGAGACCTCAGGATGCTGGGGAAGGTGTTTGAGGTCTGTTTTAAATGAGGCGAGAGAGTCAGAAATGGGGAAAATTCCCTGGCAAGTGGCATGGGGAAACTGAGACAGGGAACTGATTTTCTGTCCTGCACCCCGACTTACCTGCCTCCTTCTCCCATGTGCATCCACCCCCTTAGGCACTGAGTCTTCAGGACAATGAGGTTCTGGCCCGTATCACATATTCGTAGGGACAGAGCCTCAGGTCTGCTGACCACAGAGACCATTTTGGTCAAACCAGAGGTGACACCTAGGCCTCAGTTGTGTTTCAGCCGCAGACCCAGGAAAGCAGGACAAAGGGGCACCACGGCCGCATCAGGAACAGCTACAAAGACTAATGACCCCCTGCTCTGGCACCAACCAATCACCAGAGACCTGGACCCTGAACAGACACACCTGGAAACCTGATGAATATTCTTTTGAGATCCTCCCCCCAAATTCCTGCCTTTGGAAAACAGATAAAAAACCCTTAAGGCAAAGGACCCAGTGCACGCTCTCTCTCTTTCTAGAACACACCCACACCTGTCTCGTCCTTCTTTCCTAAGGCGAGCACCGTTGCTTTCTTTCTCCAAGGGCCCTTCCTCGGCCTCCTTGGTGACTGGCTTCCTGGGTGCACGCAGCCCACCTGGCTCACTTCTCCTGTGAGGGCCGAGGCAGCTCAGCCACCTGGACCCAGTCCTGCGGCTGCGATCTTGCCTCTTCTGCCTTAGGCCCTTCCTTGTTTCACCGTCCCCAGCTTTAATAAATGTGCCCTCAAAATCAGCTGGACTCATGTCGTGAACTCTTTTCTGTACGAAGTCAAGGACTGAGAGCCCACATTGCTGCTAACAGAAAGAGAGAGAGACAGAAAGAAAGGACAGAAAGACAGGCAGAAAAAAGGAAGGAAGGAAGGAGGACAAAAAGAAAGGAAGAGAGAAAAAAGGAAAGGAAGGAAGGAAAAGAGGAAAGAAGGAAGAAAGGAAGAAAAGAAGGAAGGAAGGAAGAAAGGAGGGAAGGAAGGAAGGAGAGAAGGAAGGAAGAAGAGAAAGGCAGGAAGAAGGCAGGGAGGGAGTCAGTGTCCTACTCAGCAGAGAAATATTTTGTTAGATTTTCCGGGGCCCAGACAGCCACAGCCCAAGTATCCAAAGACCCAGTTTGAGCAGGAGAAATATGGGCAGTGCCTCCTTCCATGAGATCATAAATGAGATACATAATACAACAAGGACCCTTTTCTAATTTGTTAATTTATTGATAAGAGTCTTACAGGAGCATAAAAATGAAATACATTGTTTGACATTTAAATTATTAAAAAATGAGAGTAAAATAGAATATCCTCGAATGCCTAGGGTATCAAATACTTAATTTGAGTGAAAGTTCATTTAAGGTTGATTTTTCCCCCTTTTACTTGTGAAAATCCAAGATTGCCCCCTTGCCACAATCGCCAGCTTTGAACACCCCGCCGGGCTCTGGAGGCGGCCTGACCCAGCTTCTGCAGGGAAGGGGCCCAGCTGAGGTGGCGGGGGCTGTGCCCTGAGGGGCCCTGACGTGGTCCTCCTCGGGGCCGTCCTGCTGCGGATGAACGGGGACCACGTGCTACCCTGACTGGCTCCGGGGAGGCCTGTGTGGCGGTCTCACACACGCAAAGACCGAAAGTAACACTGTGGGATGGTCTGAAATGAAGCTCTCTGACGGGAAGCAGGTCACGGTGGGCAGTCATGGCCAAGGCCGTATTGTTCCCTGACAAAGGTCAGTCTTCACCTTCACTGCACCTGTCTGTTGTCTTTTTGCTTCTACGATAACAAGCCCCATAACTTGCCTTTGGAATGTCGGGGTAACTTCCGTTTTCCCGGACCTCTGAAAGCACAGTCACCGCACCAGAGACAGACCACAAATCCCTCAGTGTTACTGTCACCGTGTTGATTGTTGGCTGGTGACTCACCTGCACCCACTGGTGTAAAGAAGTGTCTATCATTTTACTTTTACCCAATCCCAGAGGTTTCCTCATTCTGCTTTTTTCTGCCTCCCTAATCTACCACCAGTGGATTTCACGGAACCCACTTATGCCTCCCCCTTTCAGTGTGATGGATAAAATAAGGAGCAAAACTGCCATTCCTGGAGCCCTTTCTCAATCTGTTGAGGTTTTGCTTCCTGGAAACTGTCGTCAGATTGGCTCAAATAAACTCACAAAACTTCTCACAGGGTAGACGTTTCCTGTGCTGACACTGCCCAGCACCCCCTGCTCACCCTGCTGGAGCCCACAGCTGCCCAGGCTCACGCTCTGGAGCAACAGGAGACTGATGCCCGTGCCCCAGCTGGCTCCATGCAGCCCGCACCCTCCCAACACGCCCGCAGGGTGAGGCGGAGGTGCACAGAGATCGTACACCCTGCTCGAGGTCCTGTCACCGCTGAGCGCTGTGCAGTTCTGAGGACGGGTGGTAGATCCCCAGTTACGCCCTAGTGCTAATCTGCCCCTCTGTGACCATCAGTTATCTTACAAGCTTCTCAGCTGGCCTGCCCGGTGGTTGCATCCCTGTGTATCCCTTCCATGGGTCCAGCTCAGCAAAGAGCATCATGGGAAGCCGAGGAGCCCAGGGCAAGAAGCTGAGGGCAAAAGGCCTGGCTACGCTAACATGGACGTGTGCCGGATGCATATGTTCTGCCTTTAAAAATTATATATTTTATTTACTTATTTTTAGAGAGGGGAAGAGAGGGAGAAAGTGAAGGAGAGAAACATCAATGTGTGGTTGTCTCTCAAGCGCCCCCTGCTGGGGACCTGGCCTGCAACCCAGACATGTGCCCTGACTGGGAATCCAACCAGTGACCCTTTGGTTCTCAGGTCGGCACTCAATCCACTGAGCCACACCAGCCAGGGTGGAAGTATCTGTTCTTAGTGGCCAGAGAAAGAGAATGAGGGCAGAGGTTTAGGCGGGAGAGACTATTTTAAACCTCCTTCACTGCTTCCCTCCCATTGTTCCACTAGCTTCAGGTTGAGGGACAGATGGACAGAGCCCCCTGAGAAGGACGGGCAGCCTCCCCAGGAGCACAGCCTTTCTGTTTAGACTGCTTTTGTCAGACGAGCTCAAAGCTTCCGGACATCAAATAAGAAGTGAGCACCCGGTGAGTCCTCAGAAAGGCGAGAGGAACCCACAACCCTGGGCTTCGCTTTCTTGGCACTGGCTGGGGAAGCTGCAGAGAGCAGACGGACATCCTTGGCTGGACCCCACAGAAGACCCACCCTCCGGGTGGCCCCCCAGCTCAGGGGCACCCCAGCTGGGGGGTCTTTGTGATCTAAATAGGATGCAGCCCCCCCCATGCTCCCCCTTTTCCTTGCTGCTGAGGTCGGCCTACAGGAGCGTGCACGTGTAGCCTCCAGACCAGAGCAAACTGGGCGGGATGGTGACCAGGGCTGATGCGGCCGTCGATGTTCGGCGCTCAATACCCATTTGTCACGCGAGGGACTAAATGGCATTTTAAGAGGACAGAGCCTGCCTTATGCGGAGCCGGCCTCCCGATCTCTGAGACGAGGTCATTCCCTTTCTCCTTCCCGAACACCGTCTCTGAAGTTCCCTCGTTACTCGGCTAAAACGACTTCCGTGAAAACAAATGATGTGTCACCAGCTATTGATCTGAGAGGGAGTGGGCCGTCCACGGGCTCGTATTTCACGGCTAAGTGCAGGCGCGCACGGGGCCCTGCTTTTACTGAACCGACGTCCTCGCAGGAAATATCGACATCGTGGTGACATTAAAACGCACTTACCCTGGGCCACCACCCCTCTGGATCCCTATCGGAAATCCATTTCTGCAGCGGCAGTACTTTGGAGCGGTGGAAACAGAGTCCCACAGGGGAGTAGCGCCACCAAAGATGATTTTTTTGTTGTTGTTTAAATGCAACAATGCAGACACCTCCGTTCCTCCCGAGTCTTGCTTGGCAGAGCCCTGTTCAATGGCAAGAAGCTCTTGTTCTGGGAGCCACGCCACCGGGCCGCCTCCCTGGTCTGTTCTTGCACCTGCGCTCTGTCCGTGTACACGGCGGGATTCGCTGCATCCAGAACCTCACACGAACTTCGTGTTTTAAAGAAAAAGCTATCATCACCCCCGAAAGAAATGAAAGGTACTTAAGCAGCAAGGAGAACGCTCTTGAGGAGGAAAAAGAAGGTTGAGCAGCATTTGAAGGAATCTGGGAGTGGGGTGGGGCCGCAGTGCAGCCATCTTTTCTTGTCCCTGGAACAGGGGCTCTGGGGACCTGCCTGACCCTCACCAGTCACCCAGAAGCTGTGTTGCAACTCTGGGCTCAGGATGCTAATCTGTGAACCCCGGAGCCCCCAGGTAGTGGAATTCCAGGACTTCTGGTTTCCCATTCATACCAGAGATGTGTCCCCGTCATTCCGATCTGGAATCTGCCTCAGTTTCTTCCTTCAGTTCGTCCACTGCCTCGGCTGAGAGTAGGATCCCCTCCCTAAACTCGGAGATGCAGCCCTCCTAACAGTAAGAATGGACTTATTGTGAAAAAAATTCATTCTCTTTAAATCGATTTTGGGTATACAGCTTCAGACACGTGTTTGAGAAACACCTCTAATGGCACAGAAACTCCACACCGCAAAATGCCATTCAGATCTTTGGGATGACGGGCTTTCCCAGATTTCACAGCAGTGACATTCACACAGGCTGAGCACACGGGTTTTAAAGTGCCAACATCATCTACTGCTGTGAGTGTGAGTACAGTTGGCACCTGCACGAAGGGCCCTGTGCAGGCAGAGACTCGTTTTTCATTTTTAAATTGATGAGAGAGAGAGAGAGAGGGAGAGAATGTAGGATGTGTTGTTGCACGTATTCAACATTCATTGGTTGATTCTTGCATGTGCCCTGACCGGGGATCAAACCCACAATTTTGGTGTACCAGCTCTAACCCACTGAGCACCCCGGTCAGGGCGAGGTTTTGTTTTTTTAAGATGAGATCCAGCAAGTCCTCCTGAACTGTTTTCTACGTGTGACCACTGTTGTCCTGCAAATGTGGGAAGCCTTGGGACTTTATCTTTCAATTATCTATGATCTGTAACACTTGTTTGCAACACCTCGGAGGAATTTCCCAAACCCTGGCAGAAACTGGGCTTTGATCTCATTAAATCAGTGTGCTTTCGATTCCTTATTATCTGCCGTTGCTCGGCCTGCAGTATTCCAAGTTCACCGCTTCTGCGTGGCTGTACTGAAAGTTGAAACCGAAAGTCATTTCCTGCAGGAGACACCACGGAACTTATCCCGGTCATCACAGAGGGTACTTACAATTTTTTTGCCTTCTATTAGCACGGTAGATGTATTAGTTTCAACATCCCGCAGGATCACACTTCCCTTCTGTTCTCGGTAGATGAATTCTTTATCTGCAAGAGAGGAAATTAAAAAAGAACCATGAGCCGTCAAGGAACTCACCGAGCCTTTGACGGACACTTAGTAAAATGAATGGGCTACTTGTGAAAAAATATAGCCAGCATTTCATCACAGAGTCCTTTCAATGTGGGGAAATATATTTAGTTCCTCTTAACATAAGCTCATGGGCAGTTTTTCTTTGAATCTTACCTCCTACTCCTGTTCTACGCACTGGCAGAGAGAGCACAAGCACATGCGCTCACATAGTTTTTAGAACACTCTAGATCTTTTTTGGGCAGGACACGCAGAGTGGACACAGATGGCAGATTAAGAAGCCTGCTACCATAAGGGATGGAAGATAATTGGCACTAAATGCACCAATTTCTTTTTTTTTAACCCTCACCTGAGGACATGTTTATTGCTTTGAGGGAGACAGGGAGCGGGAGAGAAAAAGAGAGAGAGAGAAAAGCATTGATCAGTTGCCTCCTATATGCCAACCCACAACCTAGCTGTGTGCCCTGATCGGGAATAGAACCTGCGATCTTTTGGTGCACAGGATGGCGCTTCATCCAACGGAGTCACCTGGCTAGGGCCAGACCGATTTCTTGTATCTGAAACTTTGGGGTGAAGTCTGTATACGTACACACCCATATACCGACCCCCACAGCCTGCGGAATCGTTTTCACTTTGTCCACAAGTTTCCTTTGTTGTTCCGTCCGGAACTGGCTGTTCCTCTGAGATCTTTGAATATCTACACCGTGTCTTTAGCGACCGTGATACTTTGTACAATCAGTCGCCGCCTAGAAAACAAATGAGACAGGTGCAGAGGCTGGTGTGCATGCAGAGGGTTAGTAGCTGTGTGTGTGCCCACAGCGCCACACACTGTCACTGAAAGGGGACCTTTCGGCAGATAGGGCTGTTGGTGACAGGCAGGGCCCAGGAAGGGAAGAAGGAAGATCTTTCTGGGTGGAGGGGGTCCCACTGAACCAGTTTGATGGCGAAGGCATCACACCCCATCTTGAGAAACGCTCTGTGCAGACTGGGTCGATTTCGATGGTACTGTCCTTTCTTTGTCCTGCCGGAGAGAATTATACTCTTTTCCTTTCTATTCCTTTCTTCTGCTTGCTTTAATTTTCTCTCCTTCTTCTGGGTTGTTGAGGTGGAAGCTTAGATCTTTGGTTTCACTTTCCATCTTTTCTAATAAAACTATTAAGGCTGAAAACTTCCCTCCCTGGATGGTATTAGCTACATCTCACAGACTTTTATAGGCTGTACCACATTACTATTCAGTTTGAATTATTTCTAAATTTTCCCATAATGTCTGCCTGGCCCAATGATTATTTAGAAATGTGTTGTTTAATTTCCAAATATATAGAGTTACTCTGGCTTTCTTATTTTTATAGATGTTTAATTTAAATTCATCAGATCAAAGATTGCCCTGTAGATGACTTCAGCCTTTTTATAACTCATTAGGACATTTGTGTGGCCCATAATGTGGTCTGTCTTGGTATGTGTGCCGTATGCATATTTAATGAGGCACTGATATAGTTTGGTTTGGTCTTTTCATTTTTTCTGGCTTATTTTCTACTTGTCTATCAACTTCTTTCCCCCTTTTTTGATTCTTGGCTTTCGGTTTGTTGTTGAATATGTTTAGAGTTTTAATTTCCTTATTTTTAGCTGTATTTCTTTGCCTTTATTTTTAGAGGTTGTGCTGGGGATTCTAATATATACTTTTCACTGTCACGCAGCCTACGAAGGGTTAATAATACTGCTTCTCAGACACACAGAAATTGGCCACGTCTGCAGGCCCGTGTCCAGCCCACGATTTTACAATCATGCGTATGACGTCAACAGGACTTATGTATTCCACAAGACAGATGATGCTGTAACCATTGGCTGGACCAAAACAGGGCGTGTGAAGAAATTAAGAAGGAATGTCAAAGGGTCTTTTGCATTTACCCACTATTTACCATTCCGATGCTTTTTATTCTTCATCGAGATCTGAGTTTCCGCCAGATACCATTTTCCTGCCTCACGAAGGGCTGTCTTTAGGGTTCCCGGTTGTATGCATCGGCCCGGGCCCTTTACGCTCGTTTTATCCGAAAATGTCCTCAATGACCCTTCACCCTTGAAGGACATTATCTCTTCACAGAGAATTCTAGGTCAATAGGTCCTTTTTTGTTTCCTTTTAGCTTTTTTTGTATTTTATTTATGTTTTTTTAAAGATTTTATTTATTTATTTTTAGAGAGGGAAGGAAGGGGGAGAGAGAGAGAGAGAGAAACATCAATGTGCAGTTGTTGGGGGCCATGGCCTGCAACCCAGGCATGTGCCCTGATTGTGAATCGAACCTGCGATGCTTTGGTTCGCAGCCCGTGCTCAATCCACGGAGCTACACCAGCCAGGGCTATTTATGTTTTTAATATATTTTATTGATTCTGCTATTACAGTTGTCCCATTTTCCCTCTTCACTCCCCTGTACTCTGCACACCCCCTCCCACCCACATTCCCCCTTTTAGTTCATGTCCATGGGTCGTACATATAAATTCTTTTGGCTTCTACATTTCCCATACTATTCTTGCCCTCCCCCTGTCTATTTTCTACCTACCATCTATGCTACTCATTCTCCCTACCTTTTCCCCCTCTCTTCTCTTCCCACTCCCCTGTTGCTAACCCTCCATGTGATCTCCATTTCTGTGGTTCTGTTCCTGTTCTAGCTGTTTGCTTAGTTTGTTTATGTTTTTGTTTTAGGTGTGGTTGTTCATAATTTTGAGTTTGCTGTCATTTTACTGTACATGTTTTTGATCTTCTTTTTTCTTACATAAGTCCCTTTAACATTTCATAAAATAAGGTCCTGGTGGTGATGAACTCCTTGAACTTGGCCTTGTCTGAGGTCCTTCTGGCATTCTGAAGTTTCGTTCTGCTCTCTGCTGGCCACCATGGTTTCTGGCAGAACTACAAGTCAGCTGTT
This sequence comes from Tonatia bakeri, assembly GCA_004024845.1. NCBI lineage: Eukaryota > Metazoa > Chordata > Mammalia > Chiroptera > Phyllostomidae > Tonatia > Tonatia bakeri. Next base: position 81,715 of record PVIA01005492.1, read on the forward strand.
AACTCGGTTGTTCTTTCCTTGCGTGTTTCTCCCCTACATTTTTCTTTCGCTGCTTTTGAGGTTTGTTTGCTGTCTTTCGTTTTCGGCAGTTCCACTCCAATGCCCTCAGACTGGGCTGCGCCTGTTTGTCCGATGTTTGCCGAGCGCCGTGCACCTACACCTTCCCGTCGTCTCCGAATCTTCAGCCCCTCATTTGCCAAATGTTTTTTCTACTCCTTTATCTACATCTTCTCCTTCTGGCATTCCAAGCACACATTAGTCAAACTGGTCGTATAGTTAAATTGCCTCTTTCGTACGTGGCTAATGCTCGCCTGTTTGACCTTGCCTTCAATAAGAACACGATGTCGAAATTTCAAAGTCAAAGCAAATCAAGAATTTTGCGTTGAAATCCATCCCGATGGATTAATTCTCTTCCAGGGATCCTCGAAATTTTGTTTTACATATTTTGTGGCAAATTTATTAGAGCCGTGATGTTCTACCGTGTGCCGTAAGAATGTTTACAACGGGCCACACCTGACGTTTTAGTCAGGGGCACGGACCCCTTTTCCCTTAGAATGTCTGATACACGAATTGACAGCAGCCAACACGAGGGCTGTCCAGTGTGGATGAATCAAAGTGACGTCTATTTTTTTGGTCAGGTCGGCTTTCCCAGATCACGCGGGCTGCGTCTCTGCCTGAGATCCCCGCAGCTGTTCAGCCTGCGCTGTGATGCGGCGAGGTGCGAAGGGCTCCTGGGAACCGGGGCGATGAGCCGAACAGCCACCCTCGATGTGGACTCTCAGAAGCACCAAGCGTGAGGCTCCTAAAGAAAGAGATTTCCTGCAGAAAACCTCACCCATGGCCGCCCGCCGGCAGTCACGTCCCCCAGGCCGGGGACGCAGCGCTCTGCGTGTGAGCGAGCACATGGCTGGGCTCGCTGTTCTGTGTGCTGCAGCGACCCTTCCGAGCTGAAAATATGAAAGAGCTGGAAATAAGCTGCCTTGTTTGTTAGCAGCGAAAGTGATTACTTCTCATTTTTAGGCTGTGTCCTCACATTGTAGTACCAAAATATTCAGCAAAGCAACACCATCTTTTCTTGCTCTTCCAAAAATAAGACAGAATTGCAGTCATTCACTCTGAGTTTTATGTATCAGTGGACTTTACATGTGGCATATTTTTGCCTGACAATAATGTACTTCTTAGGAAGCTTGTTCAAAGGTCTTATCCATGGTAAACATTTTGAAAGCACTGTGGCATTTCACGGCACTATTGATTTCTTACCGATCGAGATCATCTGGTTCCCACTGACACGTGTGATTTGTGTATGCTGGCTGGTTTTGAGGGGTGTGTTAATCCTTCATTACACCGTCATCACAAAGCACCTTTGCATGTGAAGAATAGATTTTAATTTTGGAAACAAAGAGCGCACCTAATAAACAGAGTAAATTTGATTGCTCTCGTGATTATCTCCTTTTAGTTTTAATCACTGCTAATTAGGAGCGATGCTCTATTGTCATTTACTTTATCTTCTTCGCTGACGTAAGTCACTTGCTTGTGATAACACACCGTCTACAGCACGTTTCCTAAGACCCATCCATACCTGTACGGCGGTCGGAAAATGGAAAGCCTGCTGTGGGATCCCTGGTGGCCACAGTGTGGTCCAGCAAGGGCACTGCCCAGCAGGCGAACTCAGGATTCCCGCTGTAAATGGCTGACTCCGGTCTGGGACCGGGACTAGGTCAGGCACCACGGAAGGCGTTACAGTCAAAACGACTCCACAACCAAGTGGGAGAGGCTCTCCCTGGCCAACAAGGGGGCATTCAGAGCCTCCATTGGGATGATGGCGGTAGATGAAAGCTCATGAACTACACCCAAGTTCATGAACATAAAAGGATACTGAAAAGAGAAATAACGAATGAAATAAACCATTGTCAGAGGGTGCTTGTAAGTCAGTGTGTGATTTAAAAACTTGGACGGAAAAGGGAAAACATCAGGAGAATGTCCCTTCATTGCCATTCAGAGTGGATCAGATGTGGGGGGTTCCGTGTTAAAAACCAGGCACCCAGCAGAACGGTCGATGGGGTTAGACCACCACCGTTCAGCTGCTCCTGGTGAGCAAAGACATCGGCTGGCCAGGGCTACGGCAAAGTTCCATGCTCGGGATGGCGTTGTCCCATAACACGTGACTTCAAGCACGTTAGTGATTCCCTTAACGCTCTTAGGAAGTAAGATGCTCTGTGCAAGAGAAATGATCCACACTGAAAGTCATGGAGTTCAGTTAAAAGTGAAAACCCGACAATGTCACATTTGTGTAAGAGATATCCACAGGAAGAGAGGTCTACCGCTGAAAGCACTCATGTGCCGGTCTTGTCCCCAGAACGGAGCTGGGTGTACGGTCACCCTAGATGCTCAGATTCTGGTCTCTATGTCCCGTCCTCACTAAAAGAACATGGGATTGTCGAAGATGTGGGGTTTCTAGATCTGAGGTGCAGAAAGTACACTATGAACCTGGAATATCTTACCGTTTTTTTCTTACTGATTTTAGACACAGAGAGGATGGGGGGGGGCGGGGAGAGAGAGAGAGAGAGAGAGAGAGAGAGAGAGGAAATACCGATTTGTTCTTGCACTTATTTCTGCGTTCCCTGGCTGATTCTTGTATGCGCCCTGATGGCGGATGGAGCCCACAACCACGGCGTCATAGGGCCGGTGCGCTACCCACCTGAGCTCCAGGGCCAGGGTCCAACCTGGGGTATCTGATTCGCCAGAGGGCAAGGACATGTTCAGTGGGAGACGGGTTGTGTCCCTGAAACCACTGTAGATTGCAAGAGCCACCCAGTTCTTCCCCCCACAGTGTCCGCAGCCTCTGCCTCTAACTTTGCTGGGCCCTCCCCTTGACCTTGGGCTCAGGCATGTGACTTGACTCAGCCCATGGAACGTGAGCAGTGAGACACTCGAGAAGCACTCCGTAAGTCCGCCTTCTCTTCTCCCAGCTTCTGCTGTGGCCAGGAGACAAGCACGTCTGACCTGGGCTTTGGCCTCCGGAGGAGAAACAAATGTGGACGCAGCTGAGTTGCCATGGTGACCTGAGGCCGGGCCAGGCCAGATCAGCCGACAGCCAGCTGGCTGTCCCATCTGTGGGCCAGTCAGCCCACAGATAGGCAGAGTCGGAACCAAGCACCAGCTGACCACCAGATTGCGACAAACACTCTGTGTGTCCTCGAAGCTGTGCGGTGGCTCGTCACTCCTGGGGCCACATGTACCTGGTACAGGCACAGGACAGCCAGAGGGCCGGTCTCCGGTGGGCAAAGTTGGGAACATCTGGGCATCGAAAGTATGTTACCATTGATTAAAACTAGTCAGACTAATCGAGTGTAGAAAACTACTCAACAGTCTGTATGGTAGTCACACACACACAAAACCTCCCTTGTCTACCAGGGGAGGCAACTATTACGCCAACTTTGTATTGTGAACTGGGTCACTAAAAATGAGCCATTCTGGGTTTTTCCTGTGATTCTGAAAGTCCGGGGACACTCCTCATGAGGGGGCCTGCCCCTGGTCAGAAGACAGCTAACTCATCAGTGCAGGAGGAATGACAGCATGAGAACATCGCCATTTCACGGCCCTCACGGAAATCCCCGATGCAGGTGGGACTCATTAGTAAGTGCTGAACCTGCTGGGCGGAAGGCTGAAGGGATGTTTTCCCGGTACTGGGGCAGCACCCCAGGAAACCTCTGCAAGTCTGAATGGGTGAAGCATGTTTGTAATGGAGGGACGTGGGGGTCGTGACTATAGCCCATGAGTCAACGTTGGCGGCCCTCCCAGTGGGACCACCAGGCCTTGCGGCTGCTCCACGGGGAGGCAGTAAGACAGATCCAGGGTGTGGGAAGCCCTACACCACACCCGGCCTAATGAGGGGAAACAACTTCTATTCGCAGGGAGATGACAAGTGGCTCTTCACCCCCAGCAACTCCGGAGGCAGAATTAACCACCCTAAATAGGATCCTTCACCGCATCCACGCTGGGAGGAAGACACCATAGAAGACACGCTGATCCTAGTGTGCCAGGGAATTGAAGGACACTAGGGAATTACAGTCACTTTTGTGGACACGATGCCGCCGTGGTTATGGGAGAGCATGCCTTTGCAGACACCCGTGGACGGGAGAACATGGCATAACTTAGTTTAAATATTTTCCACAAAAATATTGGCTGAGGACACAGACATGATGAAAGAGCTGAAATCAACTGGTGCTTATTTAATTGTTCCCTGTGCTGTCCTTTTGAGTAAAGAGAGAAATGACGCAGCCCCTGACTTCTGGGGAGAGAGTTGGCCGCGGGCAGAGGCTCTGAGGGAGCAGCCCCCCATGAGTGTAGGAAATGAGAGACCACCAGAGACCCCACGTGCGCCCACCCAGCTCATAGCACCGACGCTGAGGTTTTGAGCAGGTGTCTGCAAACTTGTGTCTTCAGCTCTGGGGTTTCCCCCCCCTGGCTTACATCACAAAAGTTGTCAGGAGTTAAGACAGGGGGTAGCAGGTGGAAGGGTGGTGCAGGCAAGCGGGGAATAAAGGAGGGGGGGGAATGAGGCAACCGTAATAGCATATCAATAAAAGATATTAAAAAATAAAAGTAAACAAACGAAATCTTAAAAAAAAAGACATACAACGGTTCTTGTCTTTCAGAAGAACAAGCTTTTCGATTACATTCTTTAAAGGCTAGCAGCACTCCTGGGCCCCGGGGCCCTGCCTGCAAGTACTTGACCTAGAGGAAGCAAGGTTGACATTCCTGAGAGGAGAGGACAGGTCTAGGCCCCGCCCATCCCCACACCCCCCAGGCCGAGGCCCCGCCCATCCTCACTCCCCAGCTAAGGGAGGTGTCGCGGGAGACTCCCCGCCGCCTAGTTTGCTCCCTTTCGCTTCCACTTTGCATGGTGTCAGGGTGACCTGACCGGAAGTCGCTGTGTCTGACTTTCCTGCAGGAGCTTGAGAAGCGGAATGAATGAGAACAACCTGCAGGCGACGTTGCCTGTCCTTCAAGAGCGAGACAGGGTATTGTGCTCTGTGAGCCCCACGGCGGGAGGAGGCATTGAGTCCCGAAAAACCACTCTTGGATGCTGGCACACAAAGAGCCGAGCCCCCGGGCGCAAATCGGGGCGGATGGAGGGTGATGGCTGGTCGATTGTGTGGCTGCAGATTACGGTACAATGATGCCGCGCCACTCTTCGAGCTTGGGCAATTTCCTAGACAAGGACCTTCAGACGAATAGCGGTCTCAGCCTGGAAGTCGCTCGGGAAGTAGCTACATTTCAAAGATGACGCGTGTGGCTTTAAATTTCACTCAGTTTTCATCGTGAGACCTGAGACAGCTCAGTGTTTGTCTTTGATTAATGGACTGCCCGATCGCTTTCAACGGCTTTTACATTTCCATTCTTATTTATGGGAACAACTGTTGTGTGCGCCCTGGAGTCACGTTCAGACTCTTCAACAGCTCCCCGTACGGACGGAAAGCTCCCTGGAAACAACAACACACTTTCTTCAGTATTTAACCTCATCAGCCACATGCTTCTGGGGCTAAGGAAGAAAACACATTGGTCTGTGGAATCGGGACTTTAAAAAGTTTGTTAAATGTATTGGGTGACACTGGTTAATAAAGTAAGGCAGGCTTCAAGTGTACAGTTTTATAATACAGCCCCTGTATACTGCATTGTATTTTTTGCAATTTATTTACACTGAGTGGGTCTTATGCTGAGTGAGCTCAGTCCATCAGAGAAAGACAAATGCCGAGTGATTTCACTGCTACGTGGAATCTAAGGAACAAAATAAACAGACAGACAACATAGAGACAGACTCACGGGCCCCGAGAGCAGGCTGATGGTGGCCGGGGGAGCAGGTTTGGGGCTGAGTGGGAAAGTGAAGGGACTGAGAAGGTGAAGTTGGTGGTCACAGCACCGTCATGGGTGTTAATATTTCCAGTTTCTAAAATCCTCCCCCGAGGATATGCTTATTGATTTTAGAGAGAGAGAGAGGGGAGAGAAGACGAGAGAGAGAAGGGAACAGCCTCAGGACAAAGGAGCCAGCACGAGGTCTCCCTCTCGGGAGCAGCCTGGGCCATTTTCTTCCCCGTCTCCTTCCCCCACAGACAGGCGTTGCCTGGGCTCTCCTGCTGCTTCTCCCGTGCGAGGCCCTTCCCTGTCTCACTGTCCCAGCTTTAATAAACCTGTCCTCACGGCCACCTGGACTCATGCCGTGACACCTTTCCCACATGAAGTCAGGAACTCACGCACCACCAGCCCCGGGCATCCCTGCTTACAGGCACAGAACCCCCGTGTCCAGTAACAACACGACATCCACCCCTTCCTGTCCTGCTTCTGCTTGCTGTCCCTGCGCGTGGCGGACTAACACCCACTGCAGAGTCTTGCCTCAGACGCCCCCACGCCCCTGCTGATGTGTGCTCATCAATTCCTCGAAGGTCGGACTGACCCTCCTCCTCCTCTGCAAGGTCCTTGAGGACTGACAAGTCTCAGCTGGCAACATCTTTGCTTTGCATGCAAACGTACGATACTTCATGAACCTCTTCACCTCGTTACACTTTCTAAATATTCTCCAGGTGAACCAAACTCATTTTGGGGCACTTCCCCATCGTTTCATAAGTACCGAGGGCCTTTGATCACACAACCTAGAGTGCTTTCCATTACGGAGGGTATACAGTAGGCGCTTAATACACCGAGTGGTCCTCGAAGAACAAGGTGCTGAAAGAGGTTAGAGGATAAGGTCTGTTCGCTTGGAAACCAATTTCTGTGCCTTCTGGAGCCTCTGGAAACCCCACGGGCCTCAGGCCTAGAAAAGCGCGGGCTAACAGTTCCAGGCTGCCGGAAAATCTCCCGAGGGAGGCCGCCCCGTCCCTGCCAGTCACTGTCTATTTGAGACAGGAAACCATACCAGGACACAATGATCGCCCTCCCCACTGAGAGTGCAGAAGGAGGTGTTAGGATGCCCCCAAGCCACATCTAGGAGGATGTGGGGAGCACGGCACTTCTACTCCAAACATAGATCTTGCCCCGGCTGGTGTGGCTCAGTGGGCTGAGTGCCAGCCTGAGAACTGAAGTGCTATCAGTTCGATTCCCAGTCAGGGCACAGGTCTGGGTTGCGGGCTGGGTCCCCAGTAGGGGGCGTGCAGGAGGCAACCACACACTGATGTTTCTCTCCCTCTCTTTCTCCTTCCTTTCCCCTCTCTCTAAAAATAAATAAATAAATTCTTAAAAAAATAAACACAGATCTTAATTTCAAGAGAGAAAAGAAAGAAAACCGCTTTTCCCTCTCAGGAGTTGTGGGTAATCAGGTGTTACGTGTTTTTAGCCTTCCTTGCAGAAATGAATAAAGAGAAATTGCCTTTGAAGAGGTGATTCGGAAGAATTCAGCTAACCACTGACTGTCACGTTCATCCGATGCAGTCAAGACAGCATACATTTCATCAGGCAAAGAACGTTCCCTCGGAAAGCAGAGCTGATCTGCCGGTGGGGCTACCTTTTTCACGTAACCATATTTTTATAAAATATGTTATTAAACACTAAACATGTCAGGAAGATGGATTTCAACCTACTCCACCCCTCACCCCTGCAGAAACACCCTGCTCCTAGGAGACATCTGGAATCTTCCCCAGAGATTCTTGGAAGCATTAACAGGCTGCAACATGCTTCCTTTGGAGTGTCTGCGTCAGAGCTGAGAAGCAGGCGGTTCTGACCACCAGCGGAAGAACAGCACACAAACTCCGAGGGAAGGAGGCGGAGCCACGTGCCCAGTGGCGGACTGAGGGCCTCCGAAAAACCCGCTCCATTACGAAAGCCAGGAGGCCGAGTGAACCATCAAAATCAACTTTGTTCAGACTTCGGCAATTAGCTGATGAACTCCAACCATCTGAGAGGCAGTTATGTTTTTTGAAAAGGCCAAATCTTGGTCAGGACAGTGGCCTTTTGACCTGTGCGGCCATATTTCCGTCTCCCTGTCCCCAGCCCCGAGGCAGCCTTGAAAACCAAGGGCTCTGCAATCAAAGTAGTCATTAAATTAATCAGGGGAGAAGCTACCGGAAGGGAAAGGACAGCGGTAGAGCCTCTGAAAGCCCCATTTCTAGAGGATTGCCTTTTCCTCTGCCTGCAGCCTGCACTCCAGGAGTGTCTTTATTTCCGAGCTCAGAGCTTGCTCCTTACAAAAGCCCTTTTCCCTGTGGCATTTGTCAGAAACAATCGGTGACAATTGTTTTCAATAGCTGCTGCTGGAGGGGATGATAACAGCCTCCTTGCTGTCAAGGGAAAGTTGACCAAACACTTCAAAGGGAAAGACAGGGAACAAGAGGTCCCTGAGGGCTTTGAAAACCTCAAGCACATCTCTGGGACTTTAGCAGGCTGCATGCATGTGCATGCTGCCTGCAGCCCGGGAAACTATGGGAATGCCTTTGTCTCCACCGGGCTGACCTTGAGACTCTGCGCAGGCAGCAAAGGAAGGCCTGGCAGGCTCGCACGCTGCCTGCTGAGTGCTGACGTTGTGCCATGTGGCGCACACAGAGCTCACTGGCCAAAGCTGGGAGACGTGCTGCTTCATGGAACTGCAGGAAATCACTATCTAACCGTTATCCAAGCACTATGCTGACACCGCAGAGATTTTAGGGTCTTCCCAGGAAGAGAGCGCAGACTTTATTACATTAGTTCGGGAAGCCGTGAACACTGTTAACATTGTTCATTGTTTGTGAGCAATGTTTACATTGTTGCATGTAAACAGCAACACACCACAAAAGAACAGCAACAAGATGGAAGGAGAGGGACGATCTGATTTCCAGGGTCGCCACATGAGATTCTTTAAAATACCTGGGGTTTGACAAAAATCACGAGACACGCACAGAAATAGGACCGTATGGTCCATACACAGGAAAACAAAATCCCAGCAGTTAATAAAAACTGTTCCTGGGAATGTTCAGACATTAGACGTATTCGGAAAACAACTCTTTAAATTAGCTATTATGTAAGTGAAATACACCAGTCAGAGAAAGACAAACACCATACGATTTCACTTTTCTGTGGAATCCGATGAACAAAGGGAACTGACAACGTGGAGACAGACTCACAGACACAGAGGACAGACTGACAGCTGTCAGAGTGGGTGGGAGGGCTAAGTGGAAAACGTGAAAGGATTAAGCAAAAAACAAACAAACAAAACACAAACAAACAAACACAAAACCTCACAGACACAGACAACAGTGTGGTGATTCCCAGAGGGAAGGGGGAAGGGGAGGTGGAAGAGGGGACAGCAGAATAAACGGTGACAGAAGGAGAGGTGACTTGGGGTGGTGAACACACAATACAATATACAGGTGATGTATCGTAGAATCGTACCCCTGAAACCTATGTAATTTTATTAACCAGTGTCACCCCAATCAATTCCATGAAAGAGAACAAATAAATGAGCTGTTGTAAGCACGCTCAAAGAAGGAAAGACACAGCACGTCTGAAGAACTGAAACAAATTAGAACTATGTATCACTGGGTAGAGAAAATATCAACGAAGAAATAGACGTGGTTTAAAATGAGCCACACAGACATTCGGGAGACGAAAGCACAATAATGGAAATGAAAAAGCCACTGGAGGGTGCAGAGATAGTATTTGTTCAGGCAGGAGGAAGAAGCAGTGAACTCGATGATAAGGAGGATCATGCCGTCTGAGGAGCAGAAAGAAAAAGGGACGAAGAAAAATTAATTTCAGAGACCTGCCTCATGGTGACCTCAAAGGAGAACTGAGAGAGAAAAGGGCAGAGATTATATCTGGAGAAATAATGGCCAAAATAGAAGAGAAGGGGACCCTTTTCAGCCCATGCTATGAGGCCAGTATTACACTGATAAAAAAAAAAAAAACAAAGGAAAAAAAAACAAAGGCATCACAAGAAAAGTACAAATATCTCTTATAAATATAGACGCAAAAATCCTCCACAAAATACCAGCAAACCAAATCCAGCAACTTAAAGAGAATTATACACCACGACAAAGGGGGATTTACCCCCAAACAACCAGGTTGGTTCAATATAAACTCAATCAGTGTATTGAAATATTTGCCCTTCTGTGCCCGGCTTCTTTCACTTGGTGTGATCTTTTCAGGACCCACCCAAGTTGCAGTGCAGGTCAGAACGCTGCTGCTCTTTAAGGGCTCAGTAACAGTCCGATCTGTGTGTGCTGTATTTTGTTTATCCACTTTCTGTTGATGACCACTGGGGTTGTTTCCACATTTTGACTGTTATGAATAATGTCATATATATATATAGCTCCAGAAAAAGCCTAGCATTGTTAATATAATGAGAATGGTTTGTGCAACACCGATGTGACCTGGCAGCCGAGGAGCGTGGACTGGAAGGCACATGTGTGAACAGTGACGACTTCACTGTACTAGTCAGTGGAGGGGGTAGATGCTGTTGAGTGAGCATGTGCACTGTGTGACCGTCACATTCAAAATGACTGAGTGAGCAGAGCAACGAGTCTGCATCAGATTTCACGTTAAAGCTTGAATGTTCCTCTATTCAGATGATTTATGAGGCTGCAGCTGTGGGCAACTGGTGGCTGGCAGCTTCATCATGACAACACGCCCACTCATGCGTCACGTCTTGTGCAGACTATTTTAGAGAAAGATCAAATCACCCAGGTGACAGCCCACCTACAGCCCAGATTTGGTGCCCTGCAACTTCTGGCTTTTCCCAAAACTAAAATCACCTGTGAAAGGGAAGAGATTTCAGACCATCGATGAGATTCAGGAAAATACAATGGGGCAGCTGATAGTGACTGGGAGAACTGTGTGAGGTCCCAGCATGCCTATTTGGAAAGGGACTGAGGCGTCGTTGTCCTGTGTGCAGTGCTTCTTGTATCTTGCATTTTCTTCAGTAAACGTCTCCATTTTTCCCAGTACGTGACTGGACACCTTCCGGGCAGACCTCGTAAACACGTGTGTATATGGCATGGGGCAGCTAGAGTGTCCCGTGTAGAGATGTCATCAGGGACTCGCGTTTCGCTGACTGTACAGATGGAGGCAGAGGTTGAGACGCGTGTACGCACACACGGACTTCCTCGCTCTGTCACCTGCGGGGACGGCTTGGAGGCTGCGATGCCCCGGGGCCGGCGAGTGCAGGTGTGGTTTCTAACAGCAGATGGATGGAACCGGGGCCTCTCAGGGAAAGGGCTAATCCCCCAGGGCTGGGGCAGGGAACATAGAAGATCAGCCCAGGGTGCCTCAGAGTCGTTTCAGAAAGGAAGGAAGGAAGGAAGGAGGGGAGGGAGGAAGAAAGGAAAGGAAAGAGGGAGGGGAAGGGAGACAGGGTGAGAAAAAGACCCTCCCCACTATGACGGAGCATGCCTACCAGTACAGGAACATTTGAGGGGGAAAAGGTAGCACTGATTTATAATACAGTAGAAAATAAGTATCTGTGGGTCTGTATTGGTATGAATACAGAAGCGGCGGAGAACAGACATGTCTCCCATGCAGACGAATTGTAAATAATTTATACTCTGATCTCAGGCAGGTAGACCACGCTATCCCTCGGGGGTGGGCCCGTTGCAGGGCCCACCTCCAGAAACGTACAGGACGGAACGGTGGGGGACAGAGAAACTCGACAGACTGGCAAACGTGACCTGGGTGAGCGTGGAGGACTCCACCAGCAGCCTGGGTGCTTGTGGAGACGGCGAGTCCCTCTCACAACCTGACAAGAAGGGCGCTTCCCTCCCGCAGTCGTCTTCTCCGTACACTGTCACTGCAGCCCAATGACGGGTCAGAAAAAGTGCAACGTGAGAAAACGTTGCGAGAGGCCTGGCCGATAGATCCCATCAGAAAGCGCGACGCTGACCCCTACCAAGGTCATCAAAACCCGGGAGGGCTGAGGAATGGTGCTTCCAAGAGGAGCAGGGAGCCCTGGCTGCTGCGTGCGCCGGGCTGAGATCCAGAAGCCAGGAAGGACTTCCATACGGAGGAAATCCGAATTAAGAGAGGGCGTGACCTCATCAGGACGTGTCAGCATCGGTCAGTTCATCGGGGCAAATGTGCTGTCCCCCTGTGATAATGGGGACGTCTGGGCTGCAAGTCTCCTAGGACTCTGAGGTTGAGACTTCTCAGATGCCACGATCCAGAACATAGAGAAAAAAATCCATGTCCCTGCCCTGGCCATGCGGCTCAGTGGGTTGGGTCGTCGCCCCATGCACCAAAAGGTTGCAGGTTCGATTCCCAGTCAGGGCGCTTAACTAGGTTGCAGGTCCAAACACTGGTGGGGGTGCATATGGGAGGCAACCCATCCATGTTTCTCTCTCTCTCTCTCTCTCTCTCTCTCTCTCTCTCTCTCTCTCTCCCTTCCTCCTTATACAGCAACAACAAAGAAAACTTCCACATTCCTGGTCAGTCCTCCGGTTCTCCTTCTGCAATGACAAAATGCCACAGTTTTTCTCAATTCAGTTCACAAACACGTATGGCCCTCATTTCCCAAGTTACAAAGCCTCTTTCAGTACGTTAACTTCACACGGTCCCAGAGACGCAGGTCCCACACCTCAGGCCACACACGGCGGAGGGTTTAAATCCACAAAGGGCACGTGATAGAAGCTCGTCTCATTTTAATAGCATTCCCCAGCAAGAAAAAAAATCAATATTGCCTATTTCTCACTTCCTGTTTTGCCTTTGTCACCTGACGCAATCTAAATTTTTAAAGATAAAACTCAGGCATTCTTCGACCTGGGAAGGCTATTTTTAGAGGCAGTATTTAATTTTCACTTTCGGAAATACAGGATGGAGGTTGTGGGCTGTAATGATCTGTTGGGCGGCGGAAAAGAGACGGATGAGGCTCCAGTCATATTTCATTAAAATTAGGGCCCGTGTGCTGACCCTCCGACTCATCTATTCCTGGACTCATATCTCTTCCACGCCGCACCTCGCTGCATTGAAAAAAAAAAAAGAATTCTGGCGGCTCTGGGCTCTGGCGGGAGGCAGGTTCGCGCTCAGATGATCGCTTGCCACCTTGCTCAGGCTATTACAGATGAGAGGCGGCTAACTTGACATTCAAGGAAACGTGTTCCATTCCTAAGCACGCGAATAGGTCGGTGATGAAGAAATCACACGCCCGGTTAGCCAGCCACATCGCATCTGTCTGCAGCCTCGTTTGCTATGCCCACCGAGTGCGCACGGCGGCGGCTGGAGCGTCGGTGTGTCGGTCGCGGGCCTTACAATCCCACCTCCCACTCGGCGGGGCTGAAAGCAGCAGCTGCTGCCATGGCCATGCGTGTGCTTAGGCACTGGGGGGCGCTGTTTCACACACGCCTCTAAACACTACTGGGGCTTTTAAAACAGAATGGAAGAAACTGTACTTGAACAACAACCAAAAAAAAAAAGAAGGAAAAAGAAAGAGAAATAACAGCGACCTAGGACCAGTTCTGAACTCACCGTGCTGCTAAGCAGGAATAATGCATAAACATTAGCATTTTATTGTCCCTATTATCGGTCCATCCACCAGGAGCATCGGGTTTTAACCCCAGCCCCTGGGGCACGGACATCGCACGAACATCCGAAAGCCTTACCTGCCCTACCAGAAAAGCACACATTTGTGGAGCAGTTTCACAACACATTTGGACTGTTTTCACAAAACACAGGATTCGGGTCGCACGTGGTGTGGCTCTTCGCCCTGCGGGTTTCTTGAAACGGCCTGTCACTGGGAAGTTTCTGTCGTTGGAGTTGACCGCGGGCTTTGATACGCTGACATCGAAGGGTCACATCAGGTTCCAAAGCAAGAGCCATGCCCCTTTGTGGAGGGGCGGGGGGGGGGGGGGGGGGGGGGGGGGGGGGAAGGGGAAGCAGTGGGAACTGGCAGTTACAGGAAGTCCCGGAGGAGGAGTCCAGCACAGGAATGGCGTCAGCAATGCTGTGATCACCGTGGGCAGAAATACCAGGGGGAGCCCTTTGTCCGTTACACAGGTCACTCACTTCTCCGCTGTGCCCCCGAAACCAGTGCAATATTTCATGTCGGCTGTCCCCAAAAAATGAAATGAGAAATATTTCCAGGATGGAACAAGGAAGATGACCGCGAAGGTCGTGTCCACAAGGTGCGCTCGGACGAGGGGTCTCACGTCGCTGCGGGCGGTTATCTGGATGGTCAACATGAAAGGAGCCTGGTTCCTTTTGGGGGCGGGTCGCCATGGAGCTCACCGACCCTCTGCAGTTCCGAGCGTGTGGTCACCGCAAGGGCCGCCTGCTCCGTCCCCGAGAAATGTGTTACATCACTGCGGTGACGCCTCTCCCCTCTGGCCTCCTGCAGCGGGCACTGCCTGCCCAGAATCCACTCGGCTTCCTCTTCACTACCCAAATCCCAATTTTTTCCTAGGGATTCAACATGTCCAGTCAGAAATACCGCACCTCCCCTGCCCCTTATTTGTGTGCAAGAAGCTGGGGCAGACAAAGACGGACACCACAGTCACCAACGTGTGGGATCGAAGGAACAAAACAAACACAGAGAAAAGAGAAACAGACTCAGATGTGGAGAACAAACCGACGGGTGCCCGAGGGGAGGGGGGCTGGGGGGCGGGGGGAGGAGGGAGAGGGACTGAGGAGCACAGACTGGCGGTTACAGCACGGTCACAGAGACGTGAAGACCAGCACAGGGAGGACAGTCAGTGACACTGTGATAACCACGGATGGGGCCACGTGGGCACTGGAACTATCGGGGGGGATCACTGTGTGAAGTACACAATCTTCTAACCACTAAGCTGTGCACCCGAAGCGACTCTCATAGTGAATGTCAACTGTAACTGGAAAATAGAAGAAATTAAGAAAAGAAAGATTGGGTAGCTGCATGGTCCAATTCAAGGCAACGACGAGAGAGATGGACACAGAAAGCTGTCGTCTGGGAAACCGTTTCTCTTCGAAAAAAAGGACTCACCTGCTTTCATTTTGAAAGCACCTGCAGATCCAGGCTTCAGGTCAGAGTGGGGACCTAGGGCAGAGGTTCTGGACCCGGGGGGTTTGCGGCCCAAGGCATGTTAGACGATGCCTGGGGTTTTCACAGCGCTGGTGGTGGGTAGAAAATGTAGACCCTTTTTAAGAGACAATGGGCATATTTTATGTTCTTTCCGTGTCTTTCACTCGGCACTCTGGCACAGACACCTCTCTGTGGGGACAGTCTCAGACAGCCGGCGCCCACTCCTGTTTCCGCCACGGAGCCCCCAGGCCCCCCCTCAGTGTGGCCCCGGTCTCAGAAGAGGGCAAAAGGGACTCTAACCGGATGGGTCACCCTGGTGTCTTAGTTTAATCTGCCAAAGGAAGAGTTGAACTACAGGATCACAAAGGTCCTTCCCAGCTGTCCCAGGCTGGGCGCTGGGAGAAAGACCATCTGCCCTACCAACAAGGTCAACTTCGTCGGGGTGGGGGGAGGGGGGTTTGCCTCCCCTCCTTCACCCTCAGCACCTAGGACAGCGCCAGCTTCGGGCAGGCCCTCCGCACAAGGGCACAAGGCCGCGGGCAGGAGTGACGGAAGACCGAGAATGTACTTCCGGTTGGTGTTCCTTCAGGGGGGACAGGCTCAGCCATGGAAGTGTGACCGACATTCTTCAGCTGCGATCGTGGCGGGGAGACTGGCGCCAGGTGTGTAAAGAACATTGGGGGCCACGCGTACATTTCTCCAGTTTTCTCAGTCCTCACTCCAGGATGTTTTATTAATGACTTGAGAAGGAGAAGAAGGAGGAGGAGGAGGAAGAAGAGGAGGAGGAGGGAGAGAGAGAGAAACATCAATGGGAAAGAGAAATATGGATTGGTTGCTTCCCACACATGTCCCAATTGGGGATTGAACCCGCAACCTCGGTACGTGTCCTGACCGGGGCCCAAACCTGCAGCCTTTCAGTGCAAGGACGCTGCCGCCAACCACTGAGACACCCGGCCAGGGCTACACTTCCCGATTCTGAGTGACATCAGAGAAGCCTTCTTTCCAGCCTGCACTTGGGGGTTCACAGAAGAGCACGTCCTAGCCCATCCCGTGGGCTCAGACTTCTGCCGAGTAGCGACGGATGGGGTCTACACGGACCCTTCCTGGCTTTTGTTGAAGAGCCCCCCTCACAAAGCTCATAATGGAGTCACAGACCCTTTTGCTGCCGAGAATCTACGAGAGCGTGCCTTTCCCGGGGGTCCGTCCCTTGTGCCTGCCAGTCTCAGTGCTGAGGGACCCCCTAGTCGCAGCGCTGGAAATTATGGGGCAAACACAGGGCACCTGGAAACGCTCTCCGACAGTGAAAACCCTCAGCCTCCAGGCCCCTCGACCCCGCCTGTGGGTCAAATTAATTATGTTAAATGAGTTCTCAGAGCTTTAATGCTCGTAACATCTGCGTGCTGCTTTTCGGAAATTAATTCAATCCTTCCAGACGGGAGACTCGTGGGCTCTGATTCTCAGGAAAGGGATTCTGTTCAGAGCCTTCACGAGGTCCGCTTACACTTGTATTTTTCCTGCAATAAATTATGCTTTCCGGCGTTTATCCCAGAGAGGAAAGTATCTTAAACACATATCGTGGGGATATTGTTACAACTGAAGGTCTGTGTACCTGCAGCCTCTCCAAACCTGAAGGGATCCCTCCTCAGGAAACCAGAGACTCGGCCCGTAAACCGCCAACCGGGAATTACTGTTCAGTCACCACGGGTTCACACTTGGCTCCAGCGGGTGTTTCTCTCCCGTCCACTGACAGGGGCCAGCAGAGCCCAGCGCCTGCGGTCCCTCGAGGACCCTGGAAAGGTCGCAGGTCTGTGCTTATGGCTGACACCACAGGGCGAACTGAGAATGTGGTTCGTGTCTTCACTTTGTGTTCTGATGAAAGGCCCCCCAGCCCAAGCTATAATTTTATTTTCTCAAGCCACGCCTGACCCAAAGTCATCCTGGGGGTTGAAGATGTTACTGCAGCTGAGCCTCCAGAAGGGCTGGTTGCTCCCCGGATCTGGGTCCAGCATCGGTCCGGGGTCACTGTCCTCGGGCGGAACGCATTTTCCAAAAGGTCCCCTGTTAGACCCTGCACAGAGCTCCAGGCTGCTTGCTAACCACCCCAGCGACTAAGAAGTGTGCCCTCTCCTGAAGGAATCTCAGGTTCATGTGCAAACTGGGGCCCGGGGCTGGGAGGAAGCACACACAGGGAGAACCTGGTGGATTTCGGCTGCCGGGTGAAAGGCCGTTTCTGGGCCACATCTTATTTCTGGGCTGGTCGGAAATGAGCCTCATCCCGTCCGTGGGATTTCACAGCTGACTTCAGCACGAAGCCTCCGGTGAGAAGCAAAAGGGGACGTGAGGTGATGTTCTTCCTGCTCTGAAGTGTGTCACCAGGTCGTGGGGTGTAGGGTCCCTCTCGTGGGTTTCAGAGGGACAATCCTGGAGCCACGTCTCCTCGGCTATAATACCAGCCCCATGACTGGGAAGACGTGCTGCCTCTCAGAGCCTCAGTTTCCCTGTTTGTAAGAGGAGGGCACCGCCAGGCACCAAGGACTGCTCTGAGTGTCCCGGGAGCTCAGGCACATCTCACTGCTGTGTGACGTGTGAGCAGAGAGGGGACCGGTGGGCGGGGAGGACGAGAACCAGGAGGAGAGCCAGGAGGAGAGCCGCGGCGGAGGCGGGAAGCAGGCGGCCCCTCCGGACACCAGCAATTGCTATGAAATCAGCGTTCACGGTCACCTGGCCTTGTCTCTTCCGCGATGTCCCTTCTGTCACCATCGTTGGGACACTCTATCATCACCTGACATTTGTACTGGTTTTCCCCCGGTCCTTTCTGGAACTCACGCATACATGGCAGTCATCTTCCCTGGGTACGGCGCTGGGCAGAGGGCTAACCGAGCGAGTGAAAGACTCGGGTGAGTTCTAGGTGGACGTGTGCATGACGCCTCTCGTCCTACCCACTCAGTGTCAACGGCACCTTCTGTCTCCTCGTGACCCCGAATCAACCCGGAAACTGGAGCTCCAGCACCTGGCGATGCTTGACGCCATCTATGGAGCGACTGCAAGATGCTCCCGGGGCGCTGTTCTGCGGGGTTTGGACCCCGGAGACGTGGTCTTGTCCGGGGCTATGGGGGAACCCTTGAGCTGCCAAGGCTGGGCACAAATCTCTAAAGAGACTGAGCCACGGCCCCAGGAGGGACGTCCTGGAAAGACACTTTTGGGAGAGATTTGCCACGGTCATGAGTGAGCAGAGAGAGGGAGCTTCCGGAACTCTCTGTGGGAGCCCAGAGGCCGTCCCCCGCTTCTGCCCAGGACGGTTCCACGGTGCCTGTGATAAGCACCACACAATCGTATTGATGGTGCTAGTTGAAAACCTGAGCTTCCAAACAAAAATTACAGACGGGCCTCGCTCTCCAGTCGGAACTGGGAAGTGTACACATACATTCTCCAGACCCAGAAGGGGACGCCTGAGCCCGTCCCCCTGTCATGCAAACGAACGGGCAGAGACGGGGGTTCCCTCCCGGTCTGGGTCTGAATGGGGTCCAGCAAAGACAGATGCCGTATTTCCCAGGGAAGCAGAGGGGCGCCTGCCAGAGGGACAGTGATGAAAAGATGCAGAACATGCCTCCCTTTCCCAGGGGAGCATGGGCCTTGCTGAGCCTGCAGCGATGGGACACCCCAGATCCTTCACTAGACAACTCCCACATCCAGCAGCCGATTAGGGGGTTGGGGGGCCCTCTGCAGAGGGCTGGGGGTGCCTAGTGCCTGAAGGAGGGAGGAAGCCAGTGGCGGGCCACCATCTCTGCCCCGAGAGGCGTCCCCCAGGCTGGGACTAGCAGCTAAGGCTCTGCCTGCCGCCCCAATTCGAGCGGCACGGAGTTCTGCCGCAGCCTGGGCGGTGGGGCCCTGACTCTGCTGGGGGACACCGGGGAGAATCCAGTTGGGATTGGCCATAAAGGCCATGCCTGGGTTACCGATGCAGAGAAATGTGGAGTAAAAGCATTTGCAGAAAGAGAGAACAGGCTCTGGGCCAGCCAGGACGCTGACCGGCCCGGGGACACACTCAGGAAGGCTGCGGTCCAGGGAGCAGGGAGGAGAGGACCGGAGGAAACGGGGCAGGCTCGGTGAGGCTGAGGCGGGACGCTGGGAATGGGGTGTCCAACCTGCACCCATGGGCTGCATGCAGCCCAGGATGGCTGTGCGTGCGGCCCAACACAGAATTGTAAATGTACTTAGAACAATATGAGGGTTTTTTTTTGTGTGTGTGTGTGTGATTACGTGTCACAGTGTATTGAATGTGTGGCCCGAGACACCTCTTCTTCCAGGGCGGCCCAGAGACCCCAGAGGGTTGGACACACCTGTATCTACAGCCATCCTGGGACCCTTGGCAAAGCGACCGATTCCTCTGAGTCGGAGTTTCCTCATTTCTAACGAGAAGATTCAGAGCGCCAACCTCCCCGGGTTTTAATGCAGGTTCAAAGGAAGTAACCGAGGGAGCTCTGCGGCAGCTGTCACTCTGTCACTGCAGATTACGGCTGTCAACGTCTCCTGCGGGGAACTCCAACCGGAAACGTCGGGAGGACGTTAGCCGGGGGACATTTGAGCTCAGACCCCGGGAAGGTGGACGGTGCACTGAGACAGAGACGGGACAGAGCCGGCAGGGGCTGACAAAGCAGAGTCAGTCTCTGAGTGCCGCGGCGCGGGACGGTGCGGATGGCAGCCCGAGACACAGCTGGCCTCCCAGGGCCAGACAGACCTCGGGGCTTCCCTGCTCCTGAGAACAGGGGGTCTTGAAAACTACACACGGGGAGAGAGGGGAATACGTCAGCGGTTCACACTAACGTGTGATATAATTCCACCCCGTCCCCTTCCTGGGCACTCTAGTGAGGCACGGTGACTGTCACCAGTGCGTATTCAGTGCTGTGACTTCCCATGATGCTCACTGCATTGCCCGATGGAGAATGTTTTTGCTCTTTGAAACCTGTCCTTTGAAATCGGGCATTTCCCTGCAGTCCACTGTGGCCAGTGGCTGTGGGCTGCAGAAACGGCGCCCAGGGAACCTTCTCCTTCTTTCCGATTCTAACACCCAGTGATCTCGACTGTATAAAAAGTGGCCTTCAGACGGCAGCGGAAACACCGCACCGAGTCACACCCCAACGCCCCTCCACCTAACCCTGCCAGCTCCACGCAGACATCCACCTGGTGTGTCGGAGCCCCGAAGGCGTGGAGGACAAAGCAGACATGGAGATCAGGTGGTTCTGAGCTCTGAGCCCTGTCGCCAATCTAATCTACAATGTATACTTTCCTAGGATGAACCAGCCAGCTGACATTTTCCTGCATTCAAAGGAAGTAATTTTCTCTAATTTTACAGTCTCTCTGGTGTTTCCTGGGAGAGACACAGGGGGCTCTCAGCTCATGAGAGGCGGGATTCATGGAAACGAGCATAAACAAACACAGTCCAGATCCTGGTGCCCCCCACTCCCACCCGGGTCTCCCACCGGAGCCAGCAGGTGAGCTAATTGCGCCCTGCCTGCACCCCAATGACCCTGGGAGGGGACGGTGGGCTCCCCAAAGGGTGTGGGGGGACTCATCAGACCATCTCCAGGGACTGGTCCGGGTTCAGGCAGCCTTGCTAAGAGGGGCCTCCCAGGGTGTCACTGGAGCCTGTGACATCGGACGCCCTGTGCGGAGGGCCCCACCCCACAGACACAGAGCAGGCTGGTTCCTCGTCTGCAAGTGCAGTGCGTGGAAGGCAGAGAGCTGTCCCTGTATAAACAGTCCTCTGGAATGAACCGTCCTGCCTTGTGGTTGGAGGCAGGATCAGGAGGAGGGTGTTTGGTATTTACGTTGGTGTGGCTGAGAAGAGCCCACGGCCCGAGTGTGAGTCCGGACGTTCAGACGACCCGCAGGAGACGTGCCCTGGGCCGTGGGACCGTGTGGGGCGCGTGGCCACCAAGGGGCAAGTTCTCTTCAATGAATTCTTCATCCGCCATTACAAAATGCTAAGTCATTTTCTCCCGGGGCCTCCCCTGCCTCCTCGGACCTCTCAGGACCCTCAGGGCCCCCCGGGGCCCCGAGGACCTGCCCTCTCTCTTCCCCTGCGAGAATGCCCAGGAGCTCACCGTCCACGATTCTCCAAGGGGCTCTGCCCTCCCACCGAGCCTCATGCCCAGTCGGCTTTTTCATTTCCGCTTATTCATCTTTTACCGGCTGCTACTCCGGACTCATTACCTAGTCACAGAACCGATGCCTGGTGGATGGAGCTGCTGGTTAACCTGGCTGAGGGCCTCCAAGCCGCCCTGGACCGGCTTCCTCCGGCCCCTCCCCGTCTGACGGCCGGCCAGTCTCATTCCCTGCTCAGTCACCTCGGCTTTTAAATATGTCACTCGCCCCCCGCACAAGCCAGGATTCAAACCAGATCTCTGGCATTTCTGGACAAGGTTCTCTGACCGAGAAGCACTTCGAGGGGTGCCCACAGGGGCTCAGACCAGACACGAATGTCATTCGTATTCCTGGACAGAGTGACACTTCGGAGGGCCGGCCGGGCCGTGGCTGGTGTCTCTGCACCGTGACCGCACCTACAGCCAACCCAGACCAGCGACGGGACACGGGCCGAGGGCCCTGCACCAGAAACTGCCTTAGGACCATGCCCCCCTCTGCCTCCATGTCCACTCCGTTTTGTTGTTTCAAAAACCCCCTAAACAAGAAAAACAAACGCCGTCCAGATTGCAGGAGGTGGATGGGGTTGCACTGTCTTGGTGATCTGGCCTCATTCTGGAAGCACCTTTTAGCTCCTCGGCCCCTCTATCCAGCAGGGTTGAGGTGCGGGGGACCATGGAGAATGAGACCAGGGAAGGAAGGAAAGCTCCGCTGTGTCTCTCCCAGGGCTGGTTGCTTAGCAACATCCCCGTCTCCGTGGGAGACAGGATGGCCCCGGGAGGCCACAGGGAGGACTCATTTCTCAGGAAGGAGCAGCCCCTTTTCACCAGACACGAGTTTCCTGAGAGCGATAATGAGATTATTGCCGCAGTGGCTGGGGGATCTGCTTCTGTGGCCAGAGGGAGACGGGGAGACCACAGGAGGCAGCCAGGGAAGACACACTGTCCCAAGTGGCCGGGTGGTGGGGGTCCGGGGGCTCTCCTGTCCCCTGGGGCTGGCAGGACTCACCACTGATCCACTTAGCCTCGGGGTCATGAACTTTGAACTCGTCACTGAAGAGATCCTCCACCGTGACCTTCTTCTTCTGAGACAGACTGTTATCTTCCGCTGGGGGAAAAAACGAGGCAAAGAGTTACACTCTTTATTTCCTGGTAAAGGAGGAACATAAACATTCAGTTGCCATTCAGAACTAAGATAGATGGTGATACATAATTTCTACAGATACACGCTGAACAAAAAAGCCAGCCACACTTTTCCCTTTTATTTATTTTTAAATTAAAGCATCAAAAATGACGGCCAGGGGACTGGGATTCTGTGAAAGGCCCCGGTCCCGCCCTCCCCCTGCCGTACACCAACGAGCTAGTCTTCTAGGTCTGAGGACTGCTGCCCGGTGAGCGGCAGGGCAGCCGTTGAAAGAGGAAGGAACGTCCAGAAAGACTCCCAGCCACACCCTGTAACCCGTCGTCCACTCAGCAGCTATTCAACACCAACTACTGGCCGCCACGGGGCTGCTGGGGGTGAAAACATGACGGATGTGTTTCCCGGGTGTCTATTCTCGGTCTGCCTCCCTTGTCCCCGGCTGTCTATGGCGGGGGGGGGGCGGTGTTAGTTCTTGTTCAGAGAAGGTCACACCCCAAATGTCCACATGCAGGGGGCCAGATGCTGCCCCAAGTCCCCTGGATCACTGTGCTCGGGAGTGAGCTCCTGGGATGGACCCTGACAGCGCTTGGCCCACACCCACCCTGGGTGAGGGGGAGATGTGTCGTGAACAGCACAGGCCTAGGGGGCCTGAGGAACCAGGCAGCTCTTATCCGATGTCCCGACCTCGAAGCCTGGGGGGGCTCTCAGACCTGCCTCTGAAGAGGCTGCACCCATGCAAAGGACAGAAACCCACCCATCTCCTTTTCAAGGATGAAGGGCCATCCGTGCATCTGTCCTGTGAGCCTGAACTCATGGACTAAATGTACTGGCCTCCAATCAGCCCCACCTGTTGTTTTAATGAGATACTCTTGATTTTAACCGTTTCGG
The DNA here is from genome assembly GCA_004024845.1 of Tonatia bakeri. Taxonomy (NCBI): domain Eukaryota; kingdom Metazoa; phylum Chordata; class Mammalia; order Chiroptera; family Phyllostomidae; genus Tonatia; species Tonatia bakeri. The sequence continues at coordinate 104,831 of PVIA01005492.1, forward strand.
ATGCAGATCCTGCATCCAGGTGCCTGGCGTGTCTCTGCCCTCTCAGAAGAGACAGGCACTCCGCTGTTCTGGGAGACTTGGGGTCCGCGCCCCCCCGCCCCGGTTCTGGGTGGTGCTGCGGGCGGAGTGTGGGGCCGTGTGCACCCTACACGGAAGGGGTCCGGGTTGGCGGGTCTTTACATCGGGGTGTTTTGTTGTGTCTATTTCTCTCTGTAACACCTGGCTGTTGAGCCAGCTCCCACTTCCTGGGCTGACGCAAGGCTTGTTGGAATTTCTTATTTCAAAACCTGTGGCCGGTTGTTGGGAACTGATGCCAATGTCTGTGGGATTACCTAACAACATGAGAATAAATAATCCCGGAATGGAATCCCCAAAGCTGCTTCTGGGATTGCAGCCCCTAGATTGAATGGCTAAGAAAGCTGGTTGGTTTAAGAAAGTCATGACCCAAATAACAACGAACTCATTGTAGCTCTGGATGGATTTTAAGAAAGGAGAGTTGGCTTGACCCAAATTCCCCAGATAATTGTTTGGTGACACAGTTTTACAGTTTGGTCTCTGGCTTTGGCCAATGTCAGGCTCTATGACAGAAATGTGCATTTGCGTCTAAAACTGTGAATGCTTTAAAGGGATTTTCCATTTTAATATTTTTATTTGTTATTTTTAGAGAGGGGGAAGAGGGGGAGAGAAACATCCCTGGGAGAGAGCAACACTGATCGGCTGCCTCTTGCACGCCCCCAGCCAGGGACGGAGCCCACAACCCAGGAATCTGCCCCGACCAGGAATCGAACCAGCAACCTTTGGCTTTGCGGGATGACGCCCAACCCCCCGAGCCATCCTGGTCAAGTCCCAGAAGATTCTTTAAAAGCATACACCATCACGGACCCACTTTGCTGGCTGTCACTAAACCTTCTAATACAACCAGTTTAAAAGGCATTGGGCAGGCAGCTCTGTGAACACGGACATCTGCGTGTAGTATGAAGAATTACTGGGCACACACGAGAAAAACTAAAATCAGACATGGTGGAAAGGAGTGGCATCTAGACGCTAGTTGTAGAATTGAGAGTTTGTGAAAATTATTACTACGTTATTTGACTTGGGCTGTTGATTTAATGTATTTTCCTACTGTTTACATATATTACCTGGGCAGTACATATGAATAAAGTCATGTTCTGACCCTAAGCACATAGTCACACCAAAACTTAGTGTCTGAACCAGCCTACGGGTCTTCACGAGGCACCAGCATCCTGGTCAGCTGCTTTCGTCACCCCAAACGGCCGCACCCTTGCTGTGTGGACAAGGGTGCGAGGTGCGCCCCCTAAGATGTGGGGGGAGACCACTGTCCCCAAATGCACCTTGGGTGGGTGTGCGAAACCCCAAATGTCTGCCGTCACGAGTGCCAACGCCACTCAAATGCCCTTTACGAGGTGACTGAATTTCCGAAATCGTCACAATCTGTCACATAGAACAAACACTTTCCATTGGAATGTTACGGCTTCGTGGATTGATCTAACTTCACGTGGTTCCTTCTGCGCATTTCATAAGACCCATAGGTGTGCCGTATCTGTCTGATGCACGTCCCCAAACTAGGGAAAGGGACTGGGTCAGTGAGGGAGACAGGTGCGGTCTTTCCCTCCCCGAGGCTGCAGACCACACGTGCGTACCTTCCTGGGATGCATTTCAGTTCCTTCTCAGGAGTGGAGATGATGAAGAAACCCACCGTGAGGCCATGAGGGGTCCCTGGGGTGGTGATAGCAGTCCAGGAGGGACCCCCAGGGTGAGTGGGGCGGAGAAGCAGGAAGATGAGGCCCAGCCACAGCCATCATCTCACTCCCCGTCCCCAAAGTGTCCGTCCCTCTTCCAGCTCTGATCTCCCCACGAATCCAGGGTCGTGCCTCCTGGGCTGCGCCAGAATGGGCAAAGGCATTCACGTCCCCACGTCCCCTCGGGTTCCTGCAGCTGCTGTCCGGGTACCCAAACCCGGTGGCTTACTGCAACAGGAGTGTGTCCCCTCCTAGTTCTGGAGGCCGGAAGCCCAGCATTGGGGTCGTCAGGCAAAATCTCTGCGTCGTGAGGGCCACCCTCTCTAGGGAGTTCTAGGGGACGGTCTCTTCCTTGTTTCTTCCAGCTTCTGGTGGCTGTGCCACTCTCGTCTCTGCCCCCACCCCAGACACATGCTGTCTTCTCTCTCTTTGGGCCGAATCTGCCGCTGCCTCCTGCTTATAAAGATACAGGGGGTGGGATGCAGGACCTGCTGGACCACCAGGAAGTTCCCCATCTCGGATGCTTCTGACACACATCTGCGATGGCCCCTTTCTCGCCGTGTGAGCTGGCAGTCCCAGGTTCCAGAGGTCAGGACGGTGATGTTCTCGAGATGTTTTTTCACCCACCACACCCCTCCTACTTCCGACTACGCCACCACATACTTTCTCTGAAAATGCAATAACCACCCATGTACTAAATTAAAAAAAAAGACAAAGAATCCACATGAAGGAAAACCAAGCAGGAGAACAGGCTTATTCAATCTGAGGCCCCATGAATCATCACTTAACCTCATCACCGGTGATTTTAATACTTGACATAAAAACGCTGAGTCAATTCAGAAACATTCTGGGGTTTGGGGACTATGAAACCACAATCTGAGAAAGTGCACATGTACTAGGAAGACCGCCCCAAAAGCCCAGAATTATCCTCTGGAGGGTGGGGCCCTTGGAGGACAGGCTTCCCCGATAGGTGAGTGCTCTAGGAACCCATCTGGATCAGTGTACCAGCTGGCATTGTTGTGAGAGGCTGCGTTTGGCTGCAGTGAATTTTTTTAAGACTCTGTCAGCGTGTTTGCCCGTTGCACAATGGGTGATTTAATGAGCACACTTGCCCACATGGCACTGAGCGTTCAGCAGTTTTTGACCAAAAATGGCACGACCCCCATGCCTCGCCCTCCCTACTCACCTGATCTCACCCCAGTGACATTTTTTGTTTCCCCGGATGAAAAAAGTCCTCCAAGGGAAACATGTTGCCGATGTGGAAGAGGGGAAACAGAAAACAGCAGAAGCACCAAAAGGCATCAGAATCTATGAGTTCAAACACTGTTTTAAGCCGTGGGAAAAACGTCTCGATAGGTATATTGCCTCAAATAGTGAGAACTTTGAAGGTGACTGAAGTTTACACATGGAAGGATAAATACACAATATTTTTATAAATAAATTCTGATTTTGGGGGCCCCCCTGTGTGCTGTTTCTGCACAGGTGATCGCTGTCGTTCCTGCAGGGCGCCCGAGAGGAGTCCCGCCTACAAGAGAAAGCGGCCAATCCCAGCCCAGAGTGCCAGCCCTCCCCGCTCCCGCCCCCCACCCATGACCTGCCCAGCTCATCCTGTACAATTTCTCTCCAGGTGTCTGGTTTTATCATATCATCAATTTCTTTGTTCCTGCCCCTGATCCAATAACTCGACCTAGACTCCTGAAGAGATGCCATTGGTTCCTGATGGGTCAGAGAGTGCCCAGAAATAAGAACAGAACTAGACCAGCCAGCCCCCTGTATCATGGGGTCCCGAAGTCTCCCCAGATTCACTTAGAATTTACGGAGAGGCCCTCGCGGAGACCAGGTGACAGAGCCCAGGAACACCGCCGTGCCGGGATGAGATGCACGGCCTTTCCTGGACGCGTGACGCAGCGGTGCTCTGCAAGCACCCTTTTACGGATAACACGTGTGCACGCTGGCCGTGGCGGGCAGCCTAGTGCGGGCATGACGGAATAGCACCCAAGGCCATTCATTCTCCAGATAAGCAGCTCTTTGGGGTGAGAACCCGTAAGTAAGCAGGGTGCACCTCGCTATCCTTCTGGAGCTAATGATGAGAAGTCGAGAGAGACGGCGCAGACCGCTTCTCAGGGCTGCGGAAGTCCGCTCCTAAACTATAGGGTGAGCAGTGGCGTAAATACATTCTTTCCGTTGGGAGACTCCGTCAGAACTCCCTCTCAGACCTGGTTTCGGCTTAAAGACCCGTGCGCGCTGTCCGCTCCAGCTCAAGGCGCAGGGTGGCCTTGCTGAAGCAGCTCATACATTGCGGGTTCATGCCCCTCGGGGCTCGTCCACCTTGGCGCAAGCCAACCTCGGAGAAACACTTGTTGTCGCCCCGCCTCCCACGGCTAAGGGGGACTCTACAATATTATTTGTCACAGCAAAAAAGCAGCTGTTCTCAGGGTAGACCGGGATCGTGAGCAAAGTCCTGGGAGTTCCCTTCCTTCCGGAGACGCTGGGAGATGGCATGTAGGCCGTCACTGCAGGCTCGGCCAACGGGCTGACGATGGTGGTAGAGGAGGCAAGCTCTGAGCCGCCGAATTCTCCGGGGACTGCATGCACCTCAACTTCTTGCCGTGTGAAACGGTACCAGGTCGGACGGTGTGGATGCGGGCAGCTAGGTATTCCGTAACTGCGGACAGAAGTCCTCTGACGGATGCACGGTAACATCCAGGTTTTAGGCTTGTGCTCATGGACGGGTCGACCAGGGCCGTGAACTTCACGAAATTTGCCGCAGTTTTGAAGAGGACACACACGCTCTTTTTCCTCTTCAAGGATAAGATGGCCTATAGTTTCACTCAATTCTGAAACTAGTTATGACTTACAACTTGTAACAGACCATCGGAGCCTTTAGATGACAACGTCAAATCCAGCACCTGGCATTCCGGACCCTCCCAACCTGCTCCCACCCCCAAACCTCCAGCCTCACCTCCTGACAGCCCGGTGTCCCCGCAAGGCTCCCAGGCCAGGCACCCTCGGTCCAGTGAGCACCCTGGGCTTTCACGGCTCACGCTGACCGTCCTCGTGGATGTCTCTCCGTCTCTGCTGCACGTGTTTCTCAAAGCCTCCGGCTCCTCAGCCTCCCTGCAGCCGCCCACCGGAGCACCCCCTGCTCAGCCACCTCCCCATATTCTGGACGGTCCCAATGAGAATAACCTGTCCATCAACAGCACGCGGTCTCCACGAGCTCCTGCCAGCTGACGTCGGTCCGCAGAAACACAGAGCTATCTCATAACCAGAGGGGACACCGTTCACCCCAGGAGCCAGCCGGCAGGGGTGTGTGAGCAGACGCCACGGTGGCTGGAAGCACAACTGTGGGTGCCAAGGGGCAGGGGTGCCTCCTCGGACAGCAGAGCTGGCCACACCTGTAGGTCACAGATGGCCTGCGACAAGGCTGGATCTGAGGGGGGAAATTCATGTAGGAAGGAAACCAGAGGGACAACGTCTGGAGGAAACGGGCAAGCCGTCTCCCTTGGCAAGAGAAGGTGCACATTGCTTGTGATCTCATTGAATCACTGTTAAAGTACTTGGCAGTTTGCACAGGGATTCTGCAAAGCCTCACAATGACACAGTCCATCATAGGTTAGAACCTGGGCACCAGTGCCATCTGGGACACAGCAACGAGCCCCGGCCAGGTTAGCTCAGTCGGCTAGAGCATCGCCTGGGTACGCTGAGGTTGCAGGTTCGATACCCGGTCAGGGCACATGCAAGAATCAACCGATGAATGAATACATACATGGATGCATTTGTTGGGGCAACAAATAGATGTTTCTCTCTCTCAAAAATCGAACAAAATAAAATACAACAACAAATGTCACAAACATGATATTGAGCAAAAGAACCAGGTGGGAAAGTGTGCATAGTATATGATTACATTTATACTGTGAATGTAAAAAGTATAAAAGCGTGCAAAACTATCCTCCCATGTTAGCAAGTGGGTTGCTCTCGACTACCCTCTGTTTTCTGACAAGGGAGCTGGCTCTAGGGGGCTGTTCAGTGTGAAATTCCATCAAGCAATAATTTATACATGCATTTATTAAAAATACATCTATATTATACATAATATATAGTAATAAATGTTTCAAAAATCATTTGTTCCAGAGTTTTAAAAAGATAAGCTTAAAACAATGAGACACGATTGTACACCTATTAGAACGGCCACAGACCCAGGCCCTGACCACACCAGGTGCAGGCGAGGACCTGGAGTCAGCCCGCTCATGGCCGGCGGGAATGCCGCATGGGGCAGCCACTGCGGACGACGGCTCTGCCGTTTCTCATAAAACTGAACCCGCTCTCCCCACGGGACCCAGAAGTTAAGCTCCTTGATCTCCACCCGGAGGAGGTGAAGACTTATGTCCCCACAGAGACCTGCACCCGGAGGGTTAGCAGTTGTATTCACACCTGCTGTGACCTTGAAGTAACCCAGGTGTCCTTCAGTGGGTGACGGAGAAATAAGCTAGGGTTCCTCCAGATGACGGAACATTATTCAGCTAAAAAAAATGAGGTGCGGAGCCTCAGACAGACATGGGGGAGCCTTGCGTGCAGGGCAGTGAGAGAAGAACCCCATCCAGGAAGGTCACATGTCATAGGATGCCCACCACGGGTTCTACGCCATTCTCACAAAGGCAGCACGAGGAGGCCAGCACTGAGACCAGGGGGGTCAGGGGTTACAGAAAGGAGGCTGGATCAGCAGAGAGCAGAGAGTGTTTGGGGCAGGGACGCCACTCTGCTATGATGGATGCACGCCTTGCACACCCGGCCAGACACACAGAAGGCATGGTGCCAAGAGCGACTGACTGCCCCATGGGCCAACCATGGACTCTGGGAGACCAGGACCAGCCGGGGTGGGTCCATCGCTGTAACAGGTGCACCGCTCTGGGGAGGGGTGTGCACAATCCTGGGGACTGGGCACGCCTGGGGGCAGAGGTTACACAGGAAGCATCTCCCCTCCATTCCATGCTGCTGTGAGCCTGAAATTGCTCTACGAAATAAAGGCCGTTTTAAAAATCCACGAAAGTGTTATTGCAGAACATGCTGTATTAACTGGCAGTAGCCACTCTTAAGTGGGGGAGTCTCTTACGTGTAATTACAATAGAGCTCCCCCCACCCCCCACAAAACCCATGATGCCGCTGTTGTGACTCCAGCAGAAACTCGGAACACTCGACTGGGTCCTGGCCTCGCAATCGTAGTCAGAAACTCCCCTGCAGCAGAATCTGATTTATGAGCTGTAACTGCCAATTTGCCAGATTTGTCTTCTCAATAAAGCCTATTGAGTCCAATTGAATTTATTGTTTTTTTTATAAAAAGATAAGCCAAGAGCTAGCCGTGCTGTTATAGATATGAGACCTCAATCAAACAGGAATGCCATTTCAACGGCATGAAAATAATCTCTGCGTCACGCTCCCCCCAAAGATTAGTGAGCCATCCTTGTCTCCAACCTCTGCTTGGCCTTCACCCCAAATCTGCCTTCCGAGGATGTTCAACTATCCAAGGCTCTTCACTGTTATGCCCCCGAGGGTGATCTAGCGTTTTCCATCACACACCCTGATCCATCTCGAACGTGAAAACCCACGGAAAATCAAACGTCAGGGCTATTTTCACGATCCTGCTGGATTCCCAGCTCCTGCCCCAGTAACTGTGGCCCCAGAGAAGGCCCTGGAGAGAGTCCTTTCCTCAGGAGGCTCGCTCGGGAGCCAGCCCCGGTGGGCCTGGGCTGCCTGTGACCTGGCGGAGGCTCCCGCTGCCTCTCTGAAAATAAACAAGGTAACTCTGACTGCATTATTCCAGAGAGAAATCTAGGAAAGAGCTCCGACCGGCAAGGGAGAAATGTGGGAGAACGCCGGAAAGGGCACGTCCTCATCGGGGCCGTCGGCCCGCAGCAAAGAGGGCCTCGCCCACTGTTAATTTGATCTTCGCGACATCAGTCGTGCATAAGGGGGGATAATCAGACAGAACCTCAGGACGAGGTGGTGGTTGCTCAGAACGATGGCCTCGGGCCCATCAGCAGCACAACCCCGCACGCCGCCGCGCACCAGCGTGGAGGGGGGGCCCGCAGGTGATCGGATCGGAAACATTGTCACCCAAAGACAGAGGACACTGCGCTCAGAACAGATTTCTGGGGACCAGGGGAAAGCAAATACTATGATCTAAATTTCAATAAAACGGAACACACGACGAGAAACAGGTAGCCCTGGAGAAAGGACTGGTTTCTAAGAAGTGTGACAAATTGCTTTCTAAGTCGTTGTAAGAAAAATGGAAGCCAGCCCGGGTGGGTGGAGCCTGACACGGTGGGAAGGCACCCATGGCAGTGTGAATGCACTCAGGCTTTGTGGCCCCGAGGACCATCCATCTTCCAGGCTGAACTTCGGCCCTCCTGCCACCGAGGAGGCCCCTCCCGCCCTGAGGTCCACTCCCAGTCCGAAGGCCAAGGATTCGGTTATTGGCACAACGTGATTGGTGGTGACACTCTGTGCAATTCTCCTGGGGAAGCGCACTCGCTGTCCTGGGGAGCCTGTGTCTCTTCCTTCCCCACAGTTCACGGGCACGGAGCTCCACACCTGCTCGGCCCCTACCAGGGATCGTTAATATTTGATCAGACAGACAGGCACTACCGTGCCATGTGAGGGGGTCTGCCGTTCGGGACAGGGAGATGATCCGACTTTCTCCTCTGTCTCCCGGAGTTTTGGATCCCGAACCAAAGCCGCTGCTCCATCCAGAAAGGAGAGAGGATGCGGTGGAAAGCCCGCGGTGGGTGGGACACAGCCCCAGAGCAGAGCATCCTGGAGCAAGAAACAGAAGCTGCAAAACCCCGACAGAACCAAAGGGTTAGTGGGCCAAGGTGGAGCCGCCTTGAGTGTCAACAGAAGAATAGAAGAAATGGCACTCTTCCCGGCCTTTTCTGGATCTGAGGGAGTCCGCTGGAGCCCCGCCGCCCCGCCGCTCTGGCTCATTGTTGCCCTGACATTGGGCTGTCCGCATTCGGAGATAGCAGTTTGCGACGACTGTATTCTCTCTTCACTGCGGGCGGAGGGCCACTCCTGCAGCACCTGGACGGAATGCCAAATGCTCCCAGGCTTAGGGGCTGCCCTCGGGAGACAGCAGTTGACACAGGTCCCCAGACCGTCGAGAAGACAGAGGGACAGCCCCATGTGACGCGGAGTTGGGCACGTGGTGGGAAGGGGCCCGGATGTGGTCCCAGGCCCGTCCCTCGGGCCAGACGGTCCCACCCAGCCCTGCCGCTCTGGGACACCACGGAAGGAGCTGCGGCCATGTAGCTCTTCTCCCTTAAAATGACGACAGCCTGAGGCCACACATGCTCCCCGGGACTCGGGAGGGTGGGTCACACCACACTTGCTAATGCCTGCTTCTTTTCCAAGTCCCAGTGTGAGTAAGGGACAACCACCGAGTCCAGTCTGCACTGGTCACTTTGTCGCAGAGAGCACAGCTGGGTTCCAGGGACAGCAGAGGCATGCGGGCACCCTCCGCCCATGCCGAGGGACATGGGCCGCCCTCCTGTTCACAGGAAACTCGGAGTTGCTCGAGTTCCCAGCTGACCCAAATCCCCAGCAGCTTCATCACAAACCAGGACGCGGACCCGGTGGGGCCCAAGGAGGCGGATGGTCACGTGAGCATGCAGAGCCAAATTTCTCCTGGTGTTGTTGCTCACGAGAGATTGGATTGCTTTTCACAGCCTGCTCCGCCCCTCCCTGTGCTTGCGCCGTCCTTCCCCATTTCCTCGAAGCTCGGTCCTGTGCCTTTCAGCAGGTGCATCCACATTTTCCTGATGGGTCGGGTGTGCTCCACACTGGACGGAACCCTGCACCCAAATATCTCAGCCGACCCCGGCTTCCTCACAAACCCCACACTGGGTGAGGCCACACGCTTTTTTCAGATTTGCCACTGAGGCGGTTCCAACATCA